>OX155959.1:20156550-20279500 GCA_944548615.1 Micropterix aruncella
TGCTTAAATTTGTCTTTAATAAAGACATTTTATTTTGGTTTGCAAAAGGATACGCTTTGTTTTTGAGATGTGGATGAAGGGTGATCGTTCGCTAGCGATAAAGGGATCCCATTAAACCTACAGTGTACCGTCGAAAGTGGTACTCATCCAGGAATACATCTCGTTTAAACAATAAGCATTTCCCAGTCCAGTCCGGGAAAACCTTCCAGCTATGTAAGTGGCTTTTATTATTTTTATTTTTTCATCAAAGTGTCATCCTTTAAACGAATTCTTTAAAAAAAGATTTTACAAAAAACCAATCAAATATTAACAATATTATACAATTTTATCTTATGTTTTGAACTCTTGTAAATATCATATAGCCTTAAGTATAAACTTCTCGACCAGAAATTACGATTTATATCTTATTTCATGGGAACGAGCAAATGAAGTATTTTATTTTTATTTTCATTTAATAGCTGGCTGATAGCGAGCCCAGCAATCGTATATCGTCCTTTTAAAGAGTGGATATATTCGAATTTCAAATCGAATTTTCGAAATGTCATTCCGCATTTAAGAGACGATTGATTGTGATTTTTTCATTGTTTTCTGCTTAAATTTGTCTTTAATAAAGACATTTTATTTTGGTTTGCAAAAGGATACGCTTTGTTTTTGAGATGTGGATGAAGGGTGATCGTTCGCTAGCGATAAAGGGATCCCATTAAACCTACAGTGTACCGTCGAAAGTGGTACTCATCCAGGAATACATCTCGTTTAAACAATAAGCATTTCCCAGTCCAGTCCGGGAAAACCTTCCAGCTATGTAAGTGGCTTTTATTATTTTTATTTTTTCATCAAAGTGTCATCCTTTAAACGAATTCTTTAAAAAAAGATTTTACAAAAAACCAATCAAATATTAACAATATTATACAATTTTATCTTATGTTTTGAACTCTTGTAAATATCATATAGCCTTAAGTATAAACTTCTCGACCAGAAATTACGATTTATATCTTATTTCATGGGAACGAGCAAATGAAGTATTTTATTTTTATTTTCATTTAATAGCTGGCTGATAGCGAGCCCAGCAATCGTATATCGTCCTTTTAAAGAGTGGATATATTCGAATTTCAAATCGAATTTTCGAAATGTCATTCCGCATTTAAGAGACGATTGATTGTGATTTTTTTCATTGTTTTCTGCTTAAATTTGTCTTTAATAAAGACATTTTATTTTGGTTTGCAAAAGGATACGCTTTGTTTTTGAGATGTGGATGAAGGGTGATCGTTCGCTAGCGATAAAGGGATCCCATTAAACCTACAGTGTACCGTCGAAAGTAGTACTCATCCAGGGAATACATCTCGTTTAAACAATAAGCGATTTCCCAGTCCAGTCCGGGAAAACCTTCCAGCTATGTAAGTGGGCTTTTTATTGATTTTTTATTTTTTTCATCAAAGTGTCATCCTTTAAACGAATTCTTTAAAAAAAGATTTTACAAAAAACCAATCAAATATTAACAATATATATATATATAGTATAGTAGAGTATAGTATATATATATATATATATAGTATATATATATATATATATTATATATATATAGTATATATTATATATATATATATATATATATAATATATATATATATATATAGTATATATATATATATATATATATATATATATATATATATATATATATATATATATATATATATATATATATATATATATATATATATATATATATATATATATTATATATATATATATATATATATATATATATATATATATATACTATTATATATATATATATATATATATATATACTATATCTATATATACTACTACTCTACTATACTACTATACTCTACTATACTATACATCTACACTATATATATATATATAATTGGCGTCTACTATCCCTGATGTTCCTTATAAAGGAATGGGAAATAGTGAAGCAATCGCTGCTGATAGCAGCGAAAAATGCAGCATTTTCACTCAACAAAATATCGTGAGCTCATTAGCACTTATTTGCATTCGGGGACTTAGTGATTAACCGGGCCTCCGTGCAATAGGGATTCTTCTCACTGGATTTGAGGAAGGGTTGAAAGCGGAGATAAAGTGTAAGAGTGCACTTATCTTCATTGGCTCACGAATTCGTAAGCACCCGATGTTACTTAAGAGGGGAGGGACGGATTGCCAGGTTTTTGATTACGAAGCCCATTTAGCCTCTGAATACAGCTGAGCCCGCTTAAGTATAGGTACAAAAATGTAGCGCTTTCCTCGGCTTAACACACCATATGCGTCACCTTCGGAAAAGCGATGTGTTTTTAAATTATTTTGATATGAAAATATTACACGATGTTTTCATTGCTTTTTATGACCGCAAAGTGTATAATTTTCCACGTTAAGACCAGACAGAAGTCCAACGAATATTTTAAATACAGTATAGAATAGAATGGGAATAAAATATTCAAATTCTATACGGAGTAGGGCCAAACACTTATAGGCCCCTCTTCAACTATATACTGAGAAAAATATACACTTCTTAAATTACCATTTTGTTTTTACGGTTTTTATACAGAATAACGTTCTTTCAGTCGTAATTTTATTGAATTGTATGGAATTTTGTTGAAACTGCATTACTCGAAATCGGAGACTATCGCAGTTGTTTGAAATTATAAATAAGATAAAAAATTGAATATACCGCGTGAATTTTGTAGCACCCGACGTTGCAGTCGCCGTTGTCTAGGGTAGACTTTTTTATATATATTTTTTGATCTTATTTATAATTTCATTGCTCGATTACATGAATCAACAATTTCTTTACGGGTAATACTAATATACTGTATAATACTGTAGTTTCAACATGATGTAATACTAATATACGTATACTGTAGTTTCAACATGATTCATGAGGCTATAACCGTTCGTAAACTACTACATGATGTCATGTCAGAAGCGAGATCCCGAAGTCGCGAAGTAATTAAATAACATTATATTTTAACATTGCGGCACAGTAACTACCATCACGCCAACACCGTTACGCATCATGTTATTTCATATGTATGGACGTCAGTCCACGTTATATACGTAATCCTTGTTGAAATATGCGTATTTCCTATGTTGACTGTTGTCTGAGAGTATGTCTGAGAGAGATCTCTCTGGGCAACATACTGAATGTTGTGTTTTTACTTATGATAATTCAGATAGCTACTCCTTACGAAGAGATATACACTCAAGGGCTACGATGAATATACACTTTATAAACTGTCCTTCAGTGAAGACAGAACAGTGTAAAAGGGACCTCAGTTCTGTTGTGTTGAGTATTTTAACTCTATTTCGCACAATATCAAATCCATGCAAGAGCCAGGATTCAAGCATGCATTAAAGCACTTGCTCAAAAACAACAGCAAAATATGTTATTAGGGCATATATGACTTTTTTACCGACAAATACCTAATAAATATAACAACGTAATCTGTTGCAGTTCTCAGACATTTTAAAAATATATACTTTTATTCTTGCTTTATTTCTTGTCAAAACATAGATAATTTATAATTCCACGATGGTATTTTAATTCAATTTCAAATTGACATTTTACATATTATCTAGTAACGGAAATTTAATATACAAATATATAGATATTAGTTGTGATTATATTTATAATTATTATTATCAGTGTTTAAACTTTTGTTTTCTTCGGATTAGTTTTTCATTTACTTTGCATATACTTCGTTTATCTAGCTTACATCGTTATTTAATCAATCGATTATTGTTATCTTCTTATTTTTAGATATTTACAGTTGAACAATCGCGTAAAGCGGCATTGAAATCGCTATTATTGGTGTAAATCGCCAAAGCCCTAATGGTCGCGATTCTTCGTGTTTCCAATGGTGCGACGCGAGCAGGTGAATCGATGCCATTAAACTGAATTGTTGGCTTTTGTCTGCTCGGCGTAGCGACGCGAGCGTAGCTAGGTATCTAGTCGTAGCTACCCGGCGTAGCAACCATGCAGGCGGGCGGCTAGAGCTACTGAAATCCCGCGTCGCTCGGCGAGTGGGCGCTTTCGCGCCATTACGCTCGGCGTTAGCGCCCGGGGGGCGCAGCTTTTCGAGATTAGATTACGTCCGCGATTTATGACGTAATTAAGGCTTTGATAATTACGAACGGTGCGTATAAACAAAGATGGCCGCGGGAAGATACTCGAACCGATTCGCGCGGGCGGGGACCGGCTACTGTCTGTAGTCGTGACTATTAACGGGCCCTACGAAACCTACTCTTCATCGGACGCGGCACATTTTTGGACTGGTATTGGTCGAAATAGAATACTTTTTATTATTACTTCAACATCATCAATATCATGTATACATGAGGTCTAAACAAAAAGAGAGAAGAAGTGCAATACACCATTTATTAAAAACCTTTCTACCTTGTTTGACGAGTTTTTAAAGGAGAAGCCTTTGCCATGGGTTGAAATCTTTAACGGTGTTATTCAGAAATGTGTTCATGTGATTAGTGTCTGTGCAAATAAGTGCGAAGTAGTCAGCCTTTAGAAATAAAGCATTTATTAAATATGTCTCTTGCTCCAAGTTGTCCTAAAGCCGCATCAAAAGTATAAAAAGTTATTACCCGATAATGCGAATTGCGAACAAAAATTGTCTGAATGTGACAAGACGTGGATGGAGGCGCTACGTGGGCGCTACGGATATTACTAAAATGAGACAGACAGACTTATACAATACAGGCAGTTTGTAACAAGTCATTTATTTGTTTTGGTCGACATCTGTATTATAGAAAAGATTCAGTAAACTTATAACTAAATCTTAACTACAAAAACAAGAATAGGGGTCGAGATTTCTCAGATTTACTCAAATTTATATATATTCCCGTTAGTCTAAATAAATTACTAGAGTCTGACACCTTCTCTGATTTCATCTTACTTTTGCTATGTGGGGTCACTTTTCTCACTCCAAATAATTGTCAGTCCGATTTGCTAAGATCGATGCTCCACCCAACGAGTAGGTACACTGAGAAAAATATTGGATCGATTCATATACCTATTACCATTTTGTTATTACGGTTTCATACAGAATAACGATGTTTTAATCGTAGTTTTGTTGAATTAGGAGGAATTTCGTGGAGACTCCATAACTCGATTATATGTATCAACATTTTCCTTATGGTTAATACTGTAGTTTTAATATGATGCATGTGTCTGATTATAACTTTATGTGCCTATACTACTACATGCTATCATGTTAGAAGCGAGATCCCAAGGTCGCGACGTAATGAAATAACATTAAATTTTAATATAATGTCGCGGTAATTACCGTCACGCCAACACCGTTACGCGTCATGTTTCATACTTATGGACAATAGTACTATATACCCAATCTTTGTTGAAACATGCGTATTTCCGTGTATTACACCGTTATATTTTTCTCAGTGTATTTGGTACAACCTTATACCGCGCGATCTCCTATTAAGTAGCGTACGTAAACAAGGCCTCCGTTCACCCCTTTTGATGTTGGGACCACTCTCGATGCATCGTCGGAATTAACGTATATCAAGTTTAATCTTTTCAGCCGTAGCGAGAGTGTATTGCTTCATTTCGCTGCGGGGTTCTTGCTCATGGCTCATAGATCCTTCCTGCCGCCGGGGCACATATTGTTCCGCACCCGCATCGTCCGCCCCCCCCCCCTTCTCCTCCCTTCACGCGCCGGGGAGAGCCTGCTGATTGGATCATAGATAAATTTGGTTTATACTCGCTTAATGCCGCCTATGGACGTGCGAAATGGCCTACAAGTAGATATATTTAATACATATTAACAACGAAGCGAGTAATACCTACTATACAATATTATATGCCAAGGTACATACGTTAACGCGATTAACATGAGAAAGACCATATCTCTTGAAAACAATATTAAATGACAGAGTATATAGGAGGATGAATATTGGTAAGTAGGTAGGTAGGTAGGTAGGTACCAAGCTTCAGATGGACGATAACTCATGGTGTAACAATACCGACTGAATACTTTAAGAAAAGAAATTAATATATTTCTATTTATCACAGACCAAATATTCTACGGCTGAAACTCTTGGTTTATAGGACATTAAAACGATTTGCACTCCATATTGACTCCATGCATATTATTAGATAAAACCTTATGAGCATGCAAAGCCTAATGAAATTAAATCAAATTTATATTACATAATTACCATTATTACATTTATTTTCTTAATAAATCTTACTTGGCTGCCACATACAACAAGTTTTAATAATTAATAAATGTAATGAAATGTCATTTATTTGTATTTAGTAAGTCCATGTTTTATAATGTATAGATATATAAAATTTCTAATAGACAATGAGACAATAAAACAAATATATTATAATAATAATCAAGAATAATTTTATTGAGTGATAAATATATTATTATTCTATTTGGAAAAAATATATTGTATTATATTACATATAAAGTGTTACGTAACATATTTATTTAATTTATTTTCTTACTTTCTATTTATTTAATAATTCATTAATATACATAATAATTAATTTATTTATATTTTTTGTTAATATGATTTGGTTTTTTTATTATATTTTTTAACTGTATATTTAATCTTTTATTATTTGGACTGGTCAGTTAGTAAAATAGCAATAAATCCAACATAAATTAAAAAAATCATTTTAATTGCTTTTATTTTTAATATTTCTGTTATTATAATTTTTCTTTTGAATGACAATCGCATAGGACCGTTTAATATAGGTAAACATATAAATAAATAGTTCATGTACGTTTAATTTTGATTTTGTATGTTTTTTTGTAGGTAGGTAGGAGAGCCTACTCTTTGTTTTCCTAAGGAAATAAAATTAAAAAGTAAGTATGGTAAAACCAACTTTTTCCGAAATCTTTTGGCATACTCTTATCCATTGGAGATATTAGCATTTTAATTTAACATTTTTTTATTTAAATATTTTTTATGTTTTATGGCAAAGTACTTACTCTTTGCTAATTTTAGGGTCTGAAATATAAAATGTTTTTGGAAAAATGATGTTTCTATATATCTGTGGTATATAAAACGATGGAGAAAAAGATTTGTTTTTTTTTTATTGAAAGAGGATGACAATATCTTTTCTCAAAAACATAAGCATTATCTGTTGAAAGTACCTACCTACAGCTGATTCACATTCATAAATTAAAAACTTTAAAAAATATCTTTAAAAAGGTATCTTTGAGGTTTGGAATTAAACATACTATAAAGCACCGATGAAAATCCTAATTAAAAATGGCTTGATGTAGACAAAATTATACCATTTTTACTGAAGTTGAGTCCACGCCTCCTCAATTATGTTTTCCGATAATTTTGTCATAAAAAAATATGGTAGAATTGGAATAAGTCAATAGATAAATGACCTATACATAAATTGTACTATACTTACCTACAAATATGTATATACCTTCTGAACTATGAAAATATAGGAAATCGGAAGTGAATCCTTTAAACTATATCCTAATCGTAGATAATGTCGGCTTCTCTTAAAGAAACTCGCAAATTTCTCAGAATTATTCAGAATAATGTCTTTCATAGCGTGACCCTATCAGATATGCACTATGAAAATTACAGCCCTCTAACAATATGCACTATGTTACAGCAGGCGTTGAGCATGTTTCTTTTAAGAAACTAAACTAAAAAAATATTGAAATGAATAGAATATTCCAAAAATATTCGTTGTATCTAGAGATAAGGCAGAGTTTTTAAAAATAAAATATCTATTTAGTTCGACGATACCAACAGATTTAAACACTAATAGAGTTATAGCGCTTAAGGTCAATATAGATGTTATAAATAAAATTATTAAGCAAAAAATCTAAACAGAAAAACTTTTTTACCGGCCTGAAACTTTTAATTGCCCTAAGATTGTGAGCCATGGTAATTTTAAAATTAATGTTTTGATATTTCGGATTCAATATTGACAAAAGCGATGTAATTTCATATGACTTTTCTATAAGTTTGAGAAGAAGTTAAGTTCGAAAAATTGTTGTTGGAAGTGTTAAAATATGTTTGAAACAGTTTATATTTTTAAAGGAAACATATTTTTAAAGGTTAACAAGGATCTATTTAAAAATAAATGTCTAACTGCCAAAAAACTTTTCCCAATACCTAATACTTTCCATTGACGTGAAATTAATGTTTTTTTAATATATCTAGATTTTTTTTATATATATACAATAGTTGTTAACCTTATTTATTATGTTCTGTAATACTTACCTATCGTGTTGAAATAGCTATCTATAAAAAAAACATAATTTTCGGAGCGAAAACTTTGGAGATAATAAAGATGCGATATAATACATTATTAATGATTCCCGTACATTATTATTGATTATTCTTAAACGGTAGTAAAATGACAAAATGAAGTGTATTGAAATCAGCGTAATGACTCCTTTCAAATTATGTATACTATATAATCCGACTGGATTACTTTTTCGTGCACCTTTGGCTGCCATTAATACCTAAATAAAGAATATCACTCTTAGGGTATGTATAATCAAGCATGTTTTATGACCACGTATACCAAATTTCGTACCAAATGCTTTAAAACTGGACAATATAAATACTAAAATGACTATGTTGTTAGAGCTCGATCGATTGAAATTACGTTTTAAATAGGCGAGCTTGGCTTCTATCAATGCGCGCCAAAATTACACTTATAATTACACATAGAAGTCGTAACCTTTTCGTTGTTATGAGTAAGCTTACTGCCAGTTGTCAGTTGTGCCTATTAGCGCGAGAAGCTAACAGTTGCATTTTAACGTAGGTATTAAAAATACGCATAATACACCATCTTTTCTGAACCACTGGTAAACGTCTCATACATTTTACCCGGTTCATTTAATTTCATACGGTTTTAATGTGAACACATGTTTAGGTCCAGTGCAATGATATTGCCGCCATATTTTTACTTAGAATTGTGTTAGTCAAAAGATCTGTCTTTCAGATGTAATCGAGACGTAGTGCCTATTTACATTTAAGTATAAGGTATTTAATACCTTAGCGTATAAGGTATTTAATACCATTTAAGTATAAGGCGCTTTTGACAAAACCATGCACAACAGCATAAACCACGCCCTACAAGAACTTAAGGTGGAACCAGTCACCATAAAATGGATCACGGAGCTGGTTAGCAAAAGGGCGGTCCAGATAGTGATGAATACTACCACAAGAGCGAAGGTAGTTAAAGGATGCCCCCAAGGGGGGGTCCTATCACCACTTCTATGGAACATAGTAGTGGACAGCCTCATAAAAACACTAAATGAAAGGGGTTACACTACTATTGGTTATGCCGACGACCTAACAATAATGATTAATGGAAACGCAGAAAATATGCTATGTAAAGTCATGCGCTCAGCTTTGCAGATAGTAGAAAAATGGTGTGACGAACATAAATTGTCAGTAAATCCGAAAAAGACAGAACTCATCCTCTTCACCAAGAAGAGGAAGTTGCCAGAACTACAAGTACCAAAATTATTCAACACCAAACTCTCCCTATCTACAGAGGTGAAATATCTGGGAGTCATCCTTGACAGCAAATTAAACTGGGCGAGTCATATCGAAGCCAAAACAAAGAGGGCCTGCCTAACTTTTTGGCAGTGTCGGAGACTAGTGGGGAAAAAATGGGGTCTCAACCCAAAAATCACACTCTGGCTGTACACATCAGTCATCAGGCCCTCTCTGACTTATGGATCAGTTGTATGGTGGCCCAGAACACAACTGACCACAGTGAAAGCGAGACTCCAGAGCCTGCAACGCTTAGCGTGTGTAGCAGCCACTGGATGTATGAGAACCACACCATCGGCCGCACTAGAGTACCTCCTAAACATGAGACCTCTGGATCTTGTCATCCAAGAGGAGGCTAAGGCAGCCGCTCTAAGACTAAGAGCAAATGGACTGTGGAAACAAAACACAGAAACACCACACTCAAAAATTCTGAAACGGGTTCTAGAAGAAATACCTCTTCTGGACGCACCCATGGACAGGATAATATGCCATCATGTCTTTGATCGAAGATACAATATCCAACTCATTGCAGAACCAGCAGATCACTCTGGTACAAATGAAGTAAGGATATACACAGATGGCTCCAAAACCACTCAAGGTACCGGAGCCGGCGTCTTCTCAAATGATCTAAACATCAAAATATCAACTACCCTAGGCAACCTAAATACGATCTTCCAAGCAGAATGCATTGGCATCACCAGAGCAGCACAAAGAGTTGCAGCCAAAGATGTCGGAGACATAAGCTTGAAATTTGTCGCCGACAGTGCCTCCGTGCTACAAGCGCTAGCAAAAAATACTATAACCTCTGTCCTTGTACTGGAATGCCACAATGCGCTCCAATCCATTGCAGGGTCAAATAGAGTGACCCTGCAATGGATTAAAGGGCACAGCGACTCACTGGGAAACGACGCGGCAGACGAACTGGCCAAAAGGGGATCAAAGGAAATATTATATGGACCGGAACCCTTGATGCCCATTCCCCAGGCCCAAATAAAAACATGGCTACGCAGGAACACCGAAGAAACCCACCTTACAGAATGGTAAAAGAACGCAGGATGCAGGCAACGCAGGATGCACCATAGGTGTGACAGACAGCCCTCTATGCAGAAGATGCATGGAGGAAGAAGAAACGCCACAGCATGTGCTCATGGAATGCAGGAGCGTGGCAGAGCAACGGGCAAGAATACTACAATCTCCAGCATCTGTCCCGGAGGCCTGTAGCAACCCAAACAGGCTGCTAACCTTCTGGGACAGCCTGGGTTGGCTGGAGTAACATAAATAGAAACATGAGCCACGCACAACGGCCCAATCAAGAGGTCAAGTGCGGGAAAAAGCCCAGACAAACAAACTAACTAACTAAGGTATTTAATACAATTCTTCTGGTGTTTTTCCGTTTCATCGTTGCGACAGCTGGTAGTATTTCTCTGAGTGTATTAGTCTGTTAATACAACGCGGGTTATAGAGGTATAGAATTCAAAAAAAAATAAATACAGAAATTTTGCAAAAAGAAAATTGAAAATATCGACTTTCGCTAAAACTCGCATATACTGCATATAAAGCAACTTTTTAATAGACCTAAAATTTATATTTAATGTTAATTTAAAGATAATATTGTTGTACTTCCAATATTTGGCAATTGAGAATCATTCTGTTCATGACGGCGACATTATAATTAATAAAGAAGCCTTCAGCTTCTACGTTGTTCAACTAACAGCGTATAAGTAACTAACTATGTAACACTGCTTCAGCAAAGGTTGAAAAGCAGCACTTAGTACCCCAGAATATGATGTTAACATTGGCATTTTCATTCCTATTTACTAATTAAAGCATTAGGCTATGAAAGTTAGTATACTCATCAGTCAGCTCATTTTGAGAAAGTTCTCTGAAAAAAAGATTTTTTGAGGTTTTCGAGTAATGTATTTCGCTTTAAGGTGATGCACCCACAGATTGGGAAAATAAGTGACTAATATGAAAGTAGGCGTCATTTGTTGCATTTAATCTCATCTGAACAGACATTTTAGTGAAACTATTTTCAGGTGCGTATTTTTGCATTTTTTCAGATTTCAAGAAATTTCGCATAAATTCGCATCTATTTCGTGAAAACGAAAATTCTGTACCTCTATGTATTCGCTGGTCATTTCATACATCAGACTCCATAGCTCAATTATTATCCTATAATGCAATCATTCCGCACATTCTTAAATTCCACGGATAAATAAATTCACAGACACCTTTCCATTTCCCTTCGTGTTTATTAGGGATAAAATGCTTGAGTTGAGGTGCATTTTCCACGCAGGGTTTGTAAGCAAGTCGCCCCTTTAGTGGCGTATTGCGTCAGAACGGCCGCCAGACGTAATGGTGTGAAATTGCTCGTAATATCAGTCATCGCTCGCTGATAATTACGTGAATTATCATGTGAGCAGTTTGCAGTCGTTAGTGTAAATTTCATCTAATGTAATCTATCGTCACGCGCTCCGCTTTGCCTGTAAACACCGCTACGAGATCTGAGTATAATAGGGTTTCACTTAGTTGAGTAGAGTGAAGTATAAGGTTTCACTTAGTTGAGTAGCCAGGAGTACCCTGACCCCACTGGTATACCAGCGGGCACATTATATGAGATAGAATCGGAACACCTGAATTTAAAAGATTGACATGAGAATGGTCGACCGGTATTAAACAACCTAAAGCCAATGTTGGAAATGTAGGTGTGTTAGGAGTTTTATAAGGTGAAGGATAGCCGAATAATGTTTTCTTTTACTTAGTTTCATTCTCTGTCTTGCGCAGCGTCACCTTCATTTACTATTTTAATTCTTAGAATGTTTGGCCTTTATTTAGAGTTATCTTTTATTTTGCTAGTTTTTGTCATTCCTCCTATGTTAAACCTCCAAATTTTTCAAAATCTTTCCCCAGTTGTACCAAGAACTACGTAGAAATAGTTCTCTTATAAACCAAATTTCCTGCTAAATGCTGTCATGACACTATCAATAGATTTAGTGTTCCTTCTTTCAAATTGGCCATAATAGCATAAACAATATTTTTTGTTAATGCTTTCAAAGCTTTTATCATCGTGTTACCGTATATCAAATAACAAATTATATCATATTATTATCAGTACCAATATTATAGAATAAAATAATAAAACCAACCAAACAACCATTTAAAAGAAAACTTATTTAATAAAAACTGAAATTGAAATAAAAATCGTGACCAAAGTCATATACAGGTGAGGTTTTAATTAGTGACATCCTTGTAGTGGGTGCATCAGTGCGACGAATTAAGCAAATTTTGATTATAAATTTGAAAAAAACAACAAAAGAAATATTTTGAAAACATGTTTTTTAAAATAGTGTAAGCTATGAGCACGATGCGCTACCTAGTGGTCAGTAAAATATAGCTAATATTGTTTATTAGCAATATTTTACCTACTGCTAGATGGCGCAGCGCGCTCAAAGCTTCTCAAACTTCTCTTCAATAATTAGGATTAACAAAAAGAAAAATGTGGCTTTTCCCAATTTTTTTAGCAACAATCAAAAGTTGCTTATTTTATCGTACTGATTTACCCAATACAAGAATGTCACTAACTAAAAACTCACCCTGAATTTAACAGAAATGCATTTAATATAAAATGATTATTTATGGCATATGGGTATTTTTTTTTTAATAGTAGATAGGTATGCAGATACCTACAGTTGAAATAAAATTCGAACATAATCGAAATAAATATATATATAACTACCTGATGTGTAGATAAATATTATTTTTATTAACATAGATCAAATAAATAAGACAACTTCTCAACTTCTAAGATATCTCACAAATCCTATGAGAACATGAAAATATTTTTAATATACCGTTATATAACACTGCCGGTCCGCGTAATCATGAAGTAACATATAATTTTCGATACATTGTCGGTTCCTTGTTCACTGCGACGCGTCGTGAGTGAAGAGATAAGTAAGTGAGTAGGTGTACTTATGGAAAGTACTGTATAATGCGCTTATACTCAACATAATTACGGAGTACGTGCTCGGAAATCGCTTTTAAAGGGCAGGCTTTGCTTTTTGAATATCAATCGGGTAGGCTTTTTGATTGAAAGCGATACGGACAACGCCTGAATATATTACAAGAGTAGGGTGAAATATGGCGGAAGGTACCTACCTACATGACATATCATGTAATGCCTTTGCGTATAAAGCATAGATAAAAACCGTTACACTTTCAGTAATTTATATAACTGTCGCCTCATCTATTTACTTTCAGTCTTTAAAAACAATCAAAATAATAATAGTAATCATAAGAAACTCTTTATTTGCACTTAAATATAAGAACACAAAAGGCTAGTTTATTTACACATATATACAACTAACCTAAACACAGTGGAGTGGTGCATGCTCGCGTTGTGGAAATAAAGATTATTAAGATTATCTGCATAAAATACAATCTACTATACATATTTAAAACTAAAAATGCCCGAGGAGAGAAAGGAAGAAGAGAGAAAGAGAAGAACTGGTTACTACTTTGAAATTAGTAATGTTTGAGGTGAGTCTTGAATGATTGTAAAGAAGGCGAGTCTCGTACATATATTTGCTGGGAGATCGTTCAGAGTTTTGTAGCATGGATACAGAAAGAGTAGGAGTAGAAATTAGTATTATGACAGGGAACTTTGAGTAATTTGTCAGAGGCTGACCGAAGGCGAGACCGTGGGCACTTAATGGTTCGAAAATCTAGTGGAGATAGGAGGGTGTTGATTGGGAGAGTACATGATAGAGGAAGGCAAGTATATGAACATTTTTCCTTTGGTGTACTGGCAACTACTTCAACCGTACTCTATATTCGGACACGTGATCATACTTAAGTAGACCGAAGATGAATCATGTTCGTACATTTTGCAAACGTTGAAGTTTGTTCAGTAGTCTCCGATAAATCGAGATAAGTCACATCTGTATAGTCAAGAAAACGTAAGAGGAGAGACTGTAAGAGATTTATTTGTGTCCATAGTAATTAATCGTTTGAGCGTTTGGAGAGGGGGAAACTAGCAAATATTCGCGAAATATTTGCTAGTTTTCCCAGTAAGTCGCGACTTACCTCGTCTACTTGTGGTTGTCAGTAGAAATGTTCGTCGACAATAGTGCTGCTGTATCGTTAACTCGCACTCTAGTCCGCTCAATTGTTACAAGCCTAGATCGCAAGAGAATGGAGAGGATTGTTCTTGACCTGTCACTAGTACCATACTTGAACATTGTAGTTTTCAGGGCTGACTTTCAGCCTTATATACAAAGCTTGCTGTCGAATCGAATACACAGGCCATTTGTTGGTAGTGATCGATCGGACCCTGGCATATAGTCGGTTGGCCTTCTCCAGGCTTCTGCTTTCGATAACTTCCTCTTTCTTTCTACTTCCTGTTTCGAACTACCTATCGCTCTCTAAGTACTTAAGTCAATTATTTATGTATATACGAGTGTTTTCATTGATGCATTGGTCCAAATTACGCTGAAAGTATAACTCATCAACTTTGTGAGCAATTCTTCGTCATGGTTTGCAGTCAACCTACGTCTTGCAGTCAATCGACAAGACGTAATATATGCGATTTCGTCTCCGAAATGTCGCGAGCACCGACTTAAAGTTAATGTGCTATGATCGACCAACTTCTTCAGCTAATAACTTAATTCTGGATTGCGTTAGGATCTTTAAATTTACGTGCTTTGTGATAAGCTATGTCGTGGATGCTTAGTTGTTGGCGACTTGCACCTATGCTCACTTTTTGCACTATAGGTATAAAGTTGCGAGCTTACATACTAAGCTTATGTACACTTTCTCCTTATGTACTGAGTAGAGATGTAGGCCAATGCCACTGATCGCCAGCTTGTTATTATTTCTCAAAATCGGGCGATTCCTTGTATTATACTCGCATTGTCCCCGATAATACCGCATAATACTTTTTTCAAGAAGAGTTTCGCACACTGAAAATGTTGCCGCTTTCATGTTTATACAAGGGAGGTGGCTCTGATTGTTTACAAAACGTATTTTTCAAAAAAATAACAGCGTACACTATTATCGTTCACTATATATACTGTATACACGTCAGTTCACTTCGTTCGGTGTCAATCGGAACAATCAGTGTATTTCATTGGGTCTTTTATCTTCAACAAAATCAGTAAGTACCTACTGACATCAGGGAAGCAAACTCAATCAATATATTCAAAGAGAAGTTAAAACAGTAAATATGTATATTAAAATGAATGAAAAACACGACTGCTGATACAAAAAGTGAGCCACTGTATTTGTTTTGTATTTATAATAAAAAATACGGTTTTTATATGAAATATATGTGGTTTATGTATTTATCCATATACTGTATACATGTATATTTCCAAAATTTACTCAATCAGACTTTTCATTCGACACTAAACACGAAATATGTATGTTAAGTTATTGACATTTGGACATTTGAACCACTACTTACTAGGTATTTGGACAGTTAAGGTATTCCGTGATACTCACGAGGACAGAACTATTCTAACAATACCACACACTTCTAAATCGGTTCAATTGTTTAGAAGTTATGGTGGAATAAAGAAAAGGCAAACATTCGTAGATGAAATCTGAACACATTACACTCCTTTTTTGTTAGGCAGTCGTGTAAAAATACCGGCTAAATCAGTGCTTCTACTGGGTGGGTGAGGATAATGAATGTGAAAGTGTTTTTTTATGAAAGGGACGTCCATTAATTCAATAGTTTTTTACTATTTAATTCATGTCGAAAAATGAAATGTTATTCGAATGTAGTAATATAACTTGATTGCATGTAGTAATTATATCGTGTAAGATTATATAATAACCAAGATATATACTTACTAAGAATTATTTTATTACTTACCTAATAATAAAACCTATATCTAATACCTAGACTATTTTATGACGTAACATGTCGTACGACTTACTTTTACTACCTTACTAATAAATCAACCTGTAACTAATAACGACCTATTTTTATGACGTAGGCACAATGCAGGGCAACACTGAACCACTGCTGATGACTATTTAAACAGATATTCTACTCGCTTTAAACAGATATTCTACTTGCGTAATGTGGAGTGCAGACTATAATTTCCAAGGAACTTTACGAAGGATGTGTTGTGGTCAGTGCACTATGCGCTTTATATTGTCGGAAAGATATCGCAGCGTGTGCAGATGGAGACCACTTAAAGCGCGTTATTATGGCCTTAAACGTGCCGTTCAGTCCGACGTTGGAATTAGCCAATTTAATTATCATATCTGCTGGTGCGTCTGCCTACTGCTTAACGGGCACCGCGTAACCCTGCTATTACACTAAGCCACGCCAACCAGAATGTCAGATTTTTTATCTCTCACCTTTTTGCTCATTTAAGGATCATTTTCAAGGTTTCATAGTAGGGTATCGGTTCAGCAATTAAGTAATGCTCAGCTAGGTATTACCAGAGTTTCGTGGGATACTTACATATTTAATATATTCTATAGACGAGAAATGCCAGGCAACTCTACTATGTTTGGTTTAAGTATTGGAGATTTTTTTGTATCGAGCGACAATGCTGTCAAACGTATTGGTCATTAAAAGTGGAATATTTCTATTTTATGAACCGCTTGAAAATAAATTACCAATATTTTATTTCTTATGAAGAATATCGTTTGCAATCGCCCATTTATGCTTTATTATTTTTGAATACCTACACCTTTTGTCAAATATTCGTAATTTTCGTAATGTTCATCTCATTGCCAGTGTTAAAAAGAACAAGCCACATACCTATGTAGGTCGCCGCGTGGCCGCCCTGTTGGTGGTTTTAATCGCGTTCGCGTTTGCTGTTATATTCCCATGTTTATCGTGATTATTGTGATCATTTGTGTTTTGCGCGATAAACGCACAAACAGCGTTGGTAAAATATGCAACATTTAAATCGCCATTAATCAGGCAGGATCCTTAAAATTTCCAAATGAAAGTTTTCAATGCAAATAAATCAAAGCAAGCAAAGAAATCGAAATCCAAAAACAGTAGGTACCTATATAATTAATTTAAATAACATTGAAATCCACATGAAAGCCGAAATACAACAACGCACAACGAGCGAAAAAGGCGTCTAACGTTTCGAAGTAATACTCAAGTAGAGGTGATCCGATACTTGGCAGTGAACCACTAGGTACTTAAGTATCACTTGCCATTTTGGATGCGTTTATAAAACGAAAACTGGTAGGTTCTCAGGTGTGACTCAAGTATCGGCCAGTTCTGAAGTATTGACCAATACTCGACTATAAATTCGCATGTAAAAGGTACAGTGCTATCTTGGGTACGAGTAAACATTCGATGATATTTTGGTAGGAAAGTGCGTTCCTTCCCAGCGTCTTAGTATAGCCACAGTATACCAAACAGTAGCTTTACTCTCAAGCTACAGAGCATTGCGGGATAGGGTGTAAGAAATGTGGGCAGAGGGGCACGTCTCGACGAACGCCTTTGGTTAACGTTACACGCAGGTAAAGGCTGGCAAATATTTCAAAAATGGCCGAGGAGCCGATATCTGGCGGCCATATCCGAGACTTTACGACTCTTGACGTATTCGCTTCGATTTCATTTTTTTTCTAAGAGAACCTACTGTCTGGTGCACTGTGGTTTAGATTTCCATTCCGTTATTCATGCATGCACCAGGTGCCAGTATAGTTAAATCGCATGTTAGTGTAAGCTGATATGACCAATAAACTTCTATGCCAAAATTCGTTACTCTCACTCTCTCGTTACTCTTACTCTCAGTAACAATCACTTCATTTTTTATAATGACTATTCTTCAAAGCCGAAGGACATCTTAAAAAATAGGATTTAAAAGTAAACCTCGATTTTTTTAGTAAAGAATATAAGTGAAATTATGGTAAAAAAAACCTAAACCTGAAACATGTCATCTACATATATAAATTTTAAATCATATATATTCCTGACTTCAAGGTTACAGAGCCGTATTGAACCCTTGCAGGATATGTTAGACTAACAGGCACTTAACCAAAATCCCATTACAATAGCGAAGCATATGTGGATTTGGAAAGATTGTTGAAAAAAAAAGAATCAACATAAAATTAAGACGTTTAAAATAAAATTTGTTTTCTGCAATTGCAATATTTACCTAATACAAATAGATTTATTATAATTATTAAATTGAAAATGCATGAAACGTCAAAAAACGCATTAAAATCAGCTTAGTGACATTCGAAAGAATTGTAAATATTGCAACTATTACCTATACCTACCTACTTTAGCAACCGCGATGCGCGCGTCGCAACGCGTACTGCACATGTAAATCCATGCAGCACCACCGCGTCGTTTTCGCATGTAAATTATGCATGGCTTGTATATTAACAATTGTAGCACTCAACTCAACTCCCTCTATTTAATTACACAAGGCGAAAGTGGGGCCACTTCGCACCTTGCACTAATTACCCCACAAAATACCACTCGCGTTCTTGAACCGCGTATTAAAAAGCACTAATCCGATTCTCATTTACGGACTATGTCACGAGGTACCCGCATAGGCGATCATGACTGTAATTCTCACCCCCCTGACCTAGAACAACTTACGCGGGCTAGAGAGTTGTCAACTACTACGGGCGAAACCCCCACCCCAGAAAGTTATATCCTTAGTTTTATATTAGTTCATTCTTTCAACCTTGGGGTGAACGCAGAGTATTAGGGGCAACACAGCCCACCGTCTAACTACGCAAACAGGCCCGTGTGAGTCCAACGCCTTACAGCGAAGTAATAGGAAGTGAATTCAGCGGGCCGACCTCGCGCCCTCACTATCCGATTTGGGCGGATTTCTCCGTCCTTCAGTCTGGTCACGGATTCGAGTTCGCACGCCCGGCCTCTAACTGACGTACGCCGTAATTAAGTTTGGATATATCACGGACAGAGGCGCCCTTTGCCCGCCATGGTAACTCGGGATCAGGCCAACGGATCACTTGGAAAGAGCAATCCGATTATTCGCCGGATGGCCAACCGATGAAAACCGGCCAGTGCACCAAACGCCCAGTTCCGCCCGAGGTGTTGCCTCGAATCAGCAATTTTCTGATCCCAACCCTCTCCGACTTCAAGTTACAGCCGTGGCGAAAGCTCACAGCGGTCCTGACAGGTTAAATTTCTCTTAGAGGAGGCTATCGGGTGGAAGTTGAACCGTGAGTGGGGCAAGCTAGGCTGCAAGTGGTGCATATGGAACGAATATTACCATCAAAACCACAGTCTATACCGACAGTCTATAAAAACAAGACTATACCGAACGTTGGTTCTTCCCATTCTTCTTTGTGGATCGGAAACGTGGACGTTACTACAATCGGAACTCAACATGGTCGAAGTCTTCCAAATATGATGCTTGAGGCAGATTCTCGGTGTCTCACTTCGCAACCGAATTCGAAACGAGACCATTAGAGAAAGATGCGATCTACTAACAACGATCGAAGAAGAAGTACAAAAACGTCGGCTACGATGATACGGCCATGTTTGCCGAATGAACGATAATCGCTTGCCACGTAAACTTCTTTGGCGAGACCGTCCGACAGAATGGAGAATTCAGCGATCGACACCGAAGAAAACCTGGCTAAATGACATCAAAGACGACCTTAAGAATCAACGCTAGGGATGCTCGAGATGTGGCAGAAAATCGTCAAGAATGGAAGCGAATCGTGAATAAAGTACGAGATCCAGCGGCACCGACAGCAGCGTATTGGCTGCGAGGGCGACCCCTCCCCAATCGCCGGTTACGGAATAAATAATAATAATAAGCTAGGTTACATCAAATTGGCTAACACTATCCAAGCTACGCGGAGCCAGGAACCACCTTATGTTGTCTATTTGAATTCGAATTCGCAGTCATAATGTGACTATATAGGAAAAATAACGTTGTGGATTGCATTGCTTTTGACATCGCTGTTAGAACTGCGCCGAACCAAAGATCCCGTTTTCTAGTCAGCATCCTGCCTCTAGCTGGTATTGAGAAGCCAGCTGCCACTTTCCAAGATGGGTTAATCTGATTTAATCCATTAAGGGGCTATTACCCCCACGGGGAGCTCTTTCGCCCTAAGCCTCTGTCCCCCGAGGGGTACCGAGACTGACGTTCGGCGTACGCTGGCAGTATGGTGTATAAGGTACTTTATACCTATGTAAAGTATAATAGGTAGATATTATGCCGTCTACGAAAAGGCAACATAATATATCGTTTTTTTTTTAATCTAAATCTAATATTGGCAGGTAACGGTTCCATGCAGCTTGCGCCAAATGATCTACTTCCAGCTTGGGCCAGATGAACTCCCATCCAGTAGCCTCCTTGAAAAGGGACAAACCTGGAAAGGACGCTGTGATCCCTGTCATGGTTGTGTCGTGGACAGGTGGGATCGGATCCTCTGGGGGAAGACCTCGGGCGCTACTGAGCAGCTTGCACATCGCGCGGCGTTATAGCCAATCGACAGTGTATTCTGGCGAATAACCAGGAGGGCTGGAAACAATCATATACCCTTCCTACGCAGCGGTGGTGTTTGTTGATCTGATGTCAGCTACTCTTGAAATGACCCGTTGGCCATCGGATCCCGTGCAAAATTGATGAGCAAAGAGCGCCACAGTCCGCGATAAATTCTAACTGAATTACCGCTAACATCAGTTAGAGGCCGCGCAAGACATTTCGAGACCGTGCCTAGACTGGAGGACGAAGAATTCCGACCAAATCTGGTAGTGAGGGCGTGAGGTCGGCCCGCTGTGTATACTTGCCAGTGCCTTGCGGTAAGGCGTTGAATTCTCACGGGCTCGTCGGTGGAGCTAGACAATGGACTGGTTTTTTCCGCTTAGTTTTCGCGTTTACTCCATGGGAGAAAACGACCCGATGCCAACGTGTCTATGGACGCTACAAATGTTGAAGCATATCGGCGAAGCTAATCGGGATGGCCTCAGAGGTCACTTCGTTAAAACTTCTCGACGCCAAATTCACGATTTAGTATTCGGCCAGTTTCCTAATTTCCTCTGACCTATCTTTTCTTTTTCTTATTTCTTAAAATCCGTTATCAATTACCTTATAATGTTAAATGAATGCGATAGTCTTGGATATCGCACATTTAATAAAAAAAATTGTTCACGAAATAAACCAGTTGGTAGGAATCTCTACTCTTAGTACCTAGAGTCATATTGATTTTATATAAATATGTCTAAAAATAATTGGTGTATTGTACTTTTTTTAAATTGTAGAGACAATTAATAATTAAATATGTAACAAAAATAATAAACAAATAATATTTCAATATTTAATAATATTATTAATAATTTGAGCTGCTAAAATACCTGAGTAAATGCAGATAGTCAAAATAAAAACAATAAAATAAATTATTATCAAACATAGGTACCTACTTATGCCGCAATGCGTTGGGAAATTCGCTCCGTCTCAAGTTCCCTCGCATCTAATAGTGGGAACTGCGAGCACGCCCATATAATTGTTCGTTCTCCCTAATCCCGCATTTTTCGTTTAGCTTCTTGAAGTATTTCACCGCGCCGACACATCTGGGTAATTATAAACGAGCGATGCATAATAAATTTGCACATAAAAGAGGCGAGAACACTCGCGTGTAGGAATTCGAGTTCTCGCTTCGAAGTGGCATGTAGAATTTGCAGAAAAGCGCCTCGCAGATAATAAAGAGTTTTTGTTTTGTTAGTTGCAGAATAAACACTTGAAGTGGGTAATACAGCTTTCACAAAATAAGGCCAGAAGGTTGGTTATTTATAAAATACTAGCTGACCCGTGCCCACTTCTATGGGAAGTAAAACTTTTTACCTGTGATGAAATTATGAGTGTGGTTCGGTTAGTACTGAGTGTTATGATTTATTTACTGACTGCTAAAAGAAGGGTTATATTTTTACTGCATATGTATGTATGCATTTGTATGCCAATTTGAATATAATACCGTTATTTGTGATTGTCTTCTTGTGAGTGTCTTATTTGTGAGCGTATTATCTCTTTAACTATTTATGCAGTAAAAGGAAAAAATCTTTTGTTTTAAACACGACGATAAATTTACTTAATTTGCTAATAATTCATAATTACTATACTACTCAAATAATATTGATGGAACTTCTCGGTCGCTGAAAAGTAATGCCATCAAAATAGCTGTAACATTTTTTTGTTCACTTTAGTCACAAAAAATGAATATAAGAAGCGTTCCTGATATTAAATATTCGTTATTAATGTGTAATTATGGCATTTACACCCATTCTCAGTTTCTTATAGTGCCAACAAGGGTTTGACAGTATCCTCCAAACCCCCAATACAGTTTGTGCGGGATGGCTCTAAAGGCAAAAAACTTTTAACTACAAAACCTTTCTCAATAATCGAGAAAGCTACACATTGGATTCTGGAGGTTGATTCGGTCTCTAAGCAGTATAAATTCCCTGAAAGTCTCGGATGCACAGCCCTCCGTCCAGATATAACTCTTTACTCTCTATCTCGGAAGGTGGCTCTTATTGTAGAATTAACTGTTCCATGGGAATCAAATATCCCAAAAGACCACGAGTACAAATTAAATAAATACCATGATCTTGCAAATGCCGTAACCCGGAACGGCTTCACTGTTCACCTTCACGCGGTGGAAGTTGGCGCTCGTGGCCTGCCAGCTAAATCTCTATTTCACCTCTTTAAAGATCTTGGCCTTTCCAGAAAAATAATCAACTCTTTCTTAGAAAAATTATCTAAAACTGCGATTTGCGCATCTCAAATTCTATGGCTTCGAAGGGGGAGTGAATGGGTGGCAAGGTGAACGCTCACATGTGGCAAGACAGCTGTCCTAAACCTACCACAGCCGGTTCGTAAGTCCGGAATCCACTGCTCACCCCCCAGAAGTGTAAAAAATAGTATTATGATGGGCCCGACTCCGGTCGGTGAATTCCATGGCAGCTCCGTTTGTATTTATATATTTATTAAGGTTTATAAGAAATCGAACACTATCGCAGTTGTTTGACATTATAAATAGGATAAAACAATTTTACCGCTTGAAGTTTGTAGCCCCCGACGTTTCGACGACGTTGCAACCACCAGTACAAACTTCACGCGGTAAATTCGTTCTATATTATTTATAATTAAGGTTTATGTTGATGACCCGTATTCATTGCTCTCGAGTGTTGATTGCTTAATTTGTATGTAAGTATAATATGGTTTTATTGTTATGCCTGTAACACACCAAGAATGTAATAATTTGACGAGGGTTTTTACGGGATGAATTTAATATTTTATAAAACCTCAATTAATTTTAAATTAAAAAAAGAAATTAATAATGTTTACATTTAAAATTTAAAAGTAATTTTATAGCAATTTAATAAAATATAAAATAGGTTTTTTCCTTTTATTGGCTTTATGAAAAAAACTGGTTGGAAAAATTAAAAATACTCGTGATATAAAAATACATGTTTGGAGTGGTTTGACCATTCTTTCTATGTCCAACCGTTTACATAAAAAAATTGAATATACAAAAAAATCATAATATCTCCTAGGTTAGCGAGATTTGCTATAGATTTTGGTGCATCTGCCAATAACATTAACCTGAGTGTCTCGATAAAGGGGGTCACCATAGGATTCACCATAGGATTGCCAAGAGTTCGACGAATGTCTGCACACACCAGTGCTTCTTCGGAGGTTTGCTATCATCACAGCTATCTCGACTTTTGATGCGGCTGCCAGTAACAGGGAAATCGTGCTCCTTCTAAGTAATGGATTCAAGTTCTTCAGCCGAGAAGTTCGATGTATTCCTGGGCCTCTCCATCCTTCTACACTAAGAAAAAACAGACATGAGCTCCTCAAATAACGATATTCCATGACCAAAATAATGGCTAAAGAAGGACATGGTTCCAAAAAGACATGTCACTAAAGTTCGATAATGTATGCGGTATAATGGTGTATGACCATTCCTGGCATGTGAAAGGTCGTTGTCGGCTTTACCAGCCGACTGCGCTTACGTTTGAAATTACGTAGCGTAATTTCAACGCCACTGTGGTGCAACCAGGGTTGTCGACTACAGCGGGCGAGGCCGTCACCTCAGGAAGTTTTAACGCAGTTTAACGATTATTCGTTCTATCTCCCTGGAGTGAGCGCAGAAGACTTGGACAAAACAGTCCACCGTCTAGCTCCGCCACAAACCCGTAAGAGGCCAACGCCTTAACCGCGAGATAGCCGGGAGTGTTACCCAGCGGGCTTACACTCACGCCCTTACTTCTAATTTTATTTATTTATTTATTTATTTATAACGTACAAGAACAAAAAAATACAAGGACATGCATACTGTTGTACATGAGGAATAATTAAGAACAAACATTATAATAGCGAAAAACATAGCTCTATGGATATAAATATGCTAGCATATCCGAATGAGGCGAAATCGCACAACCAACTAGACCTAGAAGGTCTGTCTCTGGGTGTGCTGTGTTATACCAACTGTATTTTTGTAACTCGCGAACTGACGAAGGTGATCAATTTTAAATATTTCTAAATCTAACAAATGTGTTGTTTACACAAATTAAAGTAAAATTTAAAGTAGAAAAAAAAAAAAAAATATATATATATGTATGCAATTAAGGTCTAAAAATAAAGTAAACTTTACATTATATACAATAAATTTAAGTGGAAAATAAGTAATAATATATACAAATATATGAATAAACACTACATTCTAGTATATATGTTTAAGAAAATGATATGTAATTGCGACCAGATTACTCCAGTCTCTCGACTGGTTACGAGTTCGACGTCGCTTGCGTGGTCCTCTCCCTTACGAAGCGGTGAAACGGTGTAAACCGAATCTATCGCGGACCACGGCATCCTTTGTCCGGCTGCTCATCCATGATCGGGTAGTCATGGTCGCCACCCCCGCTCTATAGGAAACAGTACTGCTTCCAGACTCCCCCGACTGTCAGTCAGAATGCACAATCGATTGGCTTACGCCGCAGGGTGCGCAGACCATCCAGGAGCACCAGAAGGTTGACTCCTAGGGAAAACTAACCATAACGCCAGAGTCCTACCCAGGCTCGCACTTCATGCGTGGAGGCCACTATGATGCAGTTAGATGCGTCATGCCAATACTTTTAATGCCATGATGCCATTCGTTACAGCAATGTCTTGTCACCTTAAAAACTGTGAGTATAGCACCATTACGATTACTCAATATTGCCAGGAAATCAACACGCTACGATATACTTATGCAAGTATATCGTACCAGTACAATAATACCATGTCACCATGAAACCGTAAAATTATCCCTCCACTACCAGTGCTTTGAGGGCGTACTCCTTCATTTAAACAACCAGCCAACTAAGACAACCATATCGGAATACTTTCAACCGACGATACTAAAACGAATATATTCTCCGCATTCGATCTATCGGCATGACGCTTTAAATCGACGACCGTGCCTGCTAATAACGCACGACATTACATATAAGTAGCAACCTTTTTGTTGTTATGACTAAGCTGGCTGTTAGACGTCAGTTGTGTCTTGTGGCGCGAGAACCTAACAGTTGCATTTTAACGTATTGGAAATAACAATTATTTTACATCACTAGCAAACGACTTATACATTTCTCTTTGCGTTTCTATCTAACACGAGAATGTGTTGAGATCAAATGCAATGGTATTACTTTCGTATTTTTGCGTATAATTATGTTGTCAAATCGAAAAAATATATATTTGTGTCAGCTGGCATTAAAATATACAATATAATTTGGTTTTTGTTTGACCCAACCGTGGCGGGCTCGGTTGCATTTTTCTGAGCACATTACACAAACTAGTATTTACTATAATTTATGCGCTATTTAACCAGGGCTCAGACAGATTTATACTAAAATTAGAAGCATATAACGGTATTTTCTGGATTATCAATTCCTTCTCTTTTGTGCTCTTGGATTTGGATGTAAATTTAACTAATAAAAAAAAGTATATGAATAATAAAGTATTCGCTTAGATTCTCTTAGGCACAGTTAATCGAGTGGCTGGTATACTGTGTCTTAGGTTTCCTCTTATGACGTGGCCGAGTAACATTATACATTCATCCAATTCGCTCTGTATCCGAATAACTTCAATCTTCCCGATACGTGCTTTATTAAATTATTACCTCCGACTGTTTATACCTATATATACATTGCAAAATGTAAAATTTACCACCGAATTGGGGATCCACCGAAGTCAAACGTAGTATGGGTCGACTAGCCAGACGAAGCGGAGCTGATAGGGTGGGAAGGTAAAGAGACGAGCCCCATGTTAACGAACATTATCTACTTAATATCCATTCGGCAAACGGCCGTCCAATTACTCGTAATGAACGCCGTGGCCCGAACGCAGATCGGCGCCTTGGGAGCCCCGAGCTGGCCACGCTATACTAGACATATAGTTATCTACTTATCTACCTCTCCCTGCGACTTTAGATACGCTACCTGAATGTATACCTCATTCATTTTAGCGGTATTTGATGGCACGACAACGGCCTTTCTTCCAAGACCCTGCTTGACATATGTACTTGAATCCCTAATAAGAAAACGATTTTAGTATGACGCGTGATGTAGTAATAGATACAGTCCGCGCGCAATCTCAGAGGATCGCTTAGACTGTCGCTTCATACCCCGTCCTCTTCCAGTACGAGTACTCTCCCAGTAATAGTACTGAGAGAATGCGAGGTATGAAGCGACGGTCGGGGATTTCTTCGGAGCTTGCGCGCGGACAGCATGCCAAAACTGTAGCGCTTAAAAGTCCTTTGTTTTTTTTAAATTTACTTTGTCGTGCAAAGGTGTGGGGCCAGGTAGGTAATGCCAAAGGGTGTACCATTTTCAAGAAATATAGGTAGTTGCTACAGGGTCAGTCGTTCAAGTTGTTTTTTTTATCGTCTCGTGATATATTGTAAGAATTAACAATATTTGACATCTACGGCCTGTAACAGTTTTATATATTATTCAACTGGTGACAGTAAAGTGAATAAAAACCCTCAGTGTCTTACCGAAAATATAATAAATACAAGCAAGCCTTAATTTTTCAAACAAAAATAAATCACTCAATTTAAAGTATAAATTGCATATTGGATTGCACATAATTTAAATAATATCAAAATTGAAAGTCAATATAATGAAATTCTGAAATTTCGTGATAAGGAAGGAATGATATCAACTGCACCCTAATAGCGTGGATTTAAGTCAAATGAATTAATTTTTGTCAATATATCGCATTTTACAATCCTACTGATCCTTTTAGAAACTGCCGCGACGGTTACGGTTGTGTGGTCGAATACGGCGCGGCAAGCCAAATAGATAATAATTATGAATTAGCATCGGCGTCCAATTGTCGAGCCATTATGAGAGCTTTGCATAAAGCCCAGGATTATCCTGCCTCCATGGCGGCGCTGGCCAACCTACCAGCCAGGCTACCGGCTCACTTATTTATTGATGCCAAAAGCTGGGAGGCCGCTTCGCGCAACATACGATTTTATGACGTCATTAGTAGCGCATCACGCGTTATATGCATTCAGCTTGCTTGTTTGGACGTACTCTGAACGATTTTGATAAATTTCGCTCGACGAAAACTGAAAGTAAATATACCTACATATGTAAATACAAGTAGATATATGTATATTCAGATGCATCGGCAAGATACATCACTCAAGAGAGCATTGAACGCATTAAAGTAAACGTCAGTATATTTTAGGTGGAATATATGTAGTCATATAGAACAATAATATTTTGATACCCCTAAAAGGTATTTATAGTATATTAAGATAACGCTAAAATCATCAATAATGTTCATTTGCGACTATATTTCACCAAAAATACATTAACTTTCATTAAATATCATTTAATGACTCTTGAATTAAGCACGTGACATGCATTTAATGACAAACATAGCGGTAGATATCTTATAGGTAGGTGCAACTAAAAGGTGTATGAAAAATATTTAAATTGGTATATTGCATATACAGGATCCGGCAGTAGGTAATGACGTATTTTTGAGCATTGTGGTGGGAAGACAAACACTCAGTAGGTAACATTATAGTGCGCAATAAATGCAATATATTATGCATTTTCAGTAGCCATGAATTAAGAATTGCTCAATAAATGAGGTGACATTATATAGCGCAATAAATACAATATATTATTATTATGCTATCATAGTAGCCATGATTTGTTGACCTGTGCAGCAACGAATTTTTTGTGTCGCTGTGTTCATTTAAACGAGAAGCATAATCCAAGTTCAGCGGCAATTTCGTCAAATATCAGTCGACGAGCCCTGATATGGGCCCGTGACGTCTTCCACTATTCGTTCTGTTAGGTGGGGCTTCTCGTGACCCGGGCCCATCGACCCGGCTTTCATTTAGGTCTTCACAGGGCTCGCTCGCTCTGTGGCAGGTATCGTAATGGGACGTCTGACGGATCAGTCGTCTTATGGTGATAGGATGATGCGGGAGTGTAGTGTGCAATTTCGTCGAGAATACCTATGCTCGAATGCGTATAACACTTTAAAAACTAATGTTTCCTGGACGACTCGTATCTCGAAATGGTAATGTTAATTGGCCGGCAATATCTTCGGATTTGACTTGCTGCGATTCTTTTATATTGTGACATCTGAAGTCCAAAATATTTGTTGACAGTAGCCACCTATTACAGTAGTTGAAAAACAACATAATCAACGAAATTAGAGCGATCAGCACGATACATTTTACCGTGTCATGCAATCTTTTGCAGCCGGCTCCAAGAATGCGAAAGACGAGAAGGAGCACATTCGTCTAAATTTGAAAACTGCACTACCTATAGGTATATATAAAATATATCTATAATGTTTTATTTTAATCTCTGTGTTTCAATTACTAAGCTTACAATCACACGATAAAAACTGCTAGTATCTACTGGGGAACTTTGTACAATTCAATCTCTAGATGATTTAAAAATCTAAGTTGGTACCTACCTATCTATTGGAAAATAGTCTTGACTTACCTACTTCAAAATTGCCATTTTTTAAAAGCATATTTTTGGAGTGATATATTTCTCGGAGCGAAATAATCGTGTCCCTTTGTTTACTTTCGTCGCCATTCTCTTTTTGTACATTCACTTTTCAATAGTTTGGTAAATACTATTACCGCCATAAAAATTGAAAGTCGTCACGAAAGTTTTCTCACAAAATTGCATCGTTAAGCGATTCTCCACGCTTTATCGCCTACAATTATGGTCACCTTTTACAGGTAAACGGATGGATCACCTTGACAGCCTTGACGCGCTTTTAAACAGTTTTAACCGATGTTTTGCGCAAATAATATTTTACCGGGCCATAAGAATTGGCCACGGTCGACGGAAACGCTATTAAAAAAGTCGCGCAATAAAGTGCTAAAATGCTTCGTCATATTATTATCTTTATTGAAGCTTGCCTTCAGGACTACGGCGCGATCCCTTCGCAGAATGGTTTTTTCTCCTTTTGTGCGCTTAACCCATTGCCCGGTTTCGGCCGTCCTTAAAAAAGGGCCTATTCAAAACTGACCTTGTTTTTTATGCGGCGGCGCGAGCGACAGAATAATGTCTAGTAAATTAAAGTTGTATGTATCTGTCTAGGTGAAATACGACGAAAAATTATTGATCATACTTCGCAAGCACTATTTATCACGACGGGCTAACTGCGAAGTCTGCTCTATCTTTTCCATAATATTGAAGCTGGCGCCCGAGTCATATTTAATGCCTGGTGTACCTTAAATAATATACAGCTGATCACAAATGTTTGATGTTTTTGTAATGTGTCAACAATAGACTTACTGCTGATAGAAAATATGTTACGCTTGGTGTTAAACTTTTTCCTGAAATGCCGCTTGCTTTTAGTATAATCTATACTAATCTATACTAACATTATAAAGAGGTAAAGTTTGTGAGTTCGTAAGGTTGTAGGGATTTTGAAAATTCTTTTACCAATAGAAAGCCACGTTATTTACGAGTGTCATAGGCTATATACGAAACAACTTTTTCGTGGTAGTCGGATTTGCAAAGTAAGTCGGAGAAAAAACGGTCGAATGAAAAGGTTTCTTACGAACGCTGCCTTAACTATGAGAGATATATGATTGAGTTCTAGAGAAAAATTGTAGAGATTGATAATGCATACAAAAAAGTCAGCGACAGCATATGTCTAACTTTTATATTTAAGTCCCAAAAAGTAGTTTTTTTATATTAAAAAAAATAATTTAAATCGTTAGGTCATGTTTTTTGATCATATATATTATCAACAATTATAAATTCGTATCTAAATAAGTAAATTTATCGTCTCAAGTGTTTAAAACAAAAGACTTTTCCCTTTTACTGCATCTAATTTCCTTTTTAATGCATAAATGATTAAAGAGATAAGACGACATAGGTATGGAACCGCGAACGTATCTCGGGTTGAAACTCTTGAAAGACAATATATTTTGGTACCAAATAATAACATTACATCTAATATAGTATGCAGAGAATTTTTGAACAATTAAAATAAACATAATTTATTGAATCATAATCATTTCATTCGCTCATTTGAGACCGGGTAAAATAGTCAAATTGGCATGCAAATACCTACATACATACCTATGCAATAAAAAATAACAATATAACCCTCCTTTTGGCAGTCAGGAAATAAATCATAGCACTCAGTATTAACCGAACCACACTCACAATTTCATGACAACTAAAAATGATTACCAAACGAAGTGGGCACGGGTCAGCTAGTAAATACATATATTTCAAAATTTCAAGTGTCGGGGTTAATATATACAGGTATGTCGTTATATTCTCCATTCACATTACATTCATAGGTAATGACATATATTTTATTTCTATGAATTCTAACAGTCACTGTGGAAGTAAGGGAAAAGTCCGATGGTCGGTTTGTCTTTGTAAATGCTTTCAACTGTGTATTTAATGTGTGACATACGTCAATAGTTGGTATTAGAAAAAATGAGATGGATGCTGATTATATCGAGAATCATATTGCAGAAATAGAGGCATATGGTTTTACTCAAGCCCGTATCTGCAGAGATACAACAGCATTTTTGCTTTAGGATATGGTAATGTACAAGGTCAAGTCACTGATTATCAGAAACTTATGAATTCATTCTTACACGTCTTGTTGACAGAAGGTTATTGAATAATGAGGAGCTTGAAGTTTAGATGCATTACGGACATTAAGAATGGATACAGTGTATTTGTTTTATAATTGTTATTAAGTTTCGGAAATTGTAAAATAAACATCGATTAATAGAGGAATCAATCAATAAATTCGTTCTTTACAACTATACAAGATTTGCAATATTTTGTACTTTTATATATTCACATAGTTATATTCGTTTATCTTCTTCTTTACTTATATAACTACTCCAACCATATTTCTTATATAAATTTTGCACATCTTTAACACCGTAAACAACTCGTGTCTTTACTCCAAACGCTGTAAATAACTGTTGTCAAGGGTTAAAAGAACTGGGTGAAATACATCTCGAAGATGAATTCTTTTGCCATTCGGCGAAACCACTGACAATGGACCAACGCGGGCCGCTTCGGGTCGTTTAAAAAAAAACGCTTCGGCCACTTTTTAAATGGCGATTTGGTTATGGTGCCCGGCGGGCGTTTTATTTTCTTCTTTTTCCAAGCAAACAATTTTAGGAAGTGGCCATTGTGCTTAGCGGATTCGAATGGACCCGCGGGAGGAGGATTTCAGTTGTGTGAATCCCGCGACCCGGTAAGCTTGCAAAGGCAGTTTGTCTGTATAAAATAATTGAAATGTGATTGTAGTGTGTGTGTGCTTAGTGCAAAAAGTAGTGCAATAAAAAAATCCAATCGGTCTCTAAGACGAGTAGCAAAGTATCATTATTACCTGAAGTATATAAATGTCAAAGGTAGGTACATAACAAATAATTTTGCTTAATATATATATATATATATATATATATATATATATATATATATATATATATATATATATATATATATATATATATATATATATATATATATATATATATATATATATATATATATATATATATATACATATATATACATATAAATATATATATATATATATATATATATATATATATATATATATATATATATATATATATATATATATATATATATATATATATATATATATATATATATATATATATATATATATATATATATATATATATATATATATATATATATATATTTATATATATATATATATATATATATATATATATATATATATATATATATATATATATATATATATATATATATATATATATATATATATATATATATATATATATATATATATATATATATATATATATATATATATATATATATATATATATATATATATATATATATATATATATATATATATATATATATATATATATATATATATATATATATATATATATATATATATTGGTATGGATAAGTTTGATAAGATAAGTACCCAAAGACCGAGGATACAGCGTAAATAAGTGTTTATTTATATGTATCGAGAAATCGCAATATGTTATATGTAGCGAGAAATCCACGAACGAAATTTGGTAAAATTGCCCGAAAGAGCTTTCTTTTGATAACTGCTATAGAGATATATCAGAACGCAGGTTCGAAGACCATTCTAAACGAATTGCAAACCGTCCTACGTTTACTAAATGATTAGTTTTTATTGGAGTTTTTAGCGAAGTGAAAATAATTACGGTAATATCGGATATTTTTATCAACTTATATCTGCATGCATTTCTGTTGCAATGATTAGGGCGGCGTTCCTCGTTTAAAGCAATATCCATATTGGCATAAATATTCTTTGTTACGGATGGGCTAATAATCACTTCAAATTATCGCCCGGATGTAAATGGTTACGTTTTCAAAGTATCATCGTTTATAACTTATTAACGTCATCTAAATGCATATTCAATAAGGTGCCAATTAGTTGACAAAATGACAACCCCCATTGACCTGCGAAATTAGGTAGACATTTATTTCTACTATTAAAAAATAATTAGTAATCGTCATCATTATTAGGAAGTGGGAGGGGATACATGCGGAAGCGCCAAGCGACACATCGCATGATGAAATGGAGGGTTTAAATACAAAATATTTCAACCATACATTTTATATGTATACAAGAATAATTAGGAGAAAGGTTAAATGTCTTATATTATTAAACTTTTTTTTATTATAAGGAGATTATCATACACGAAGGAATTACGACAATAACGAGCCAATATGGTTTTATGATTATTCGATTACGATTTTAGAAATAACTGATCGATGTATCAGTTTAAAAGTCAGTAAATATTGGGTCCTTTTCTATGTTATTGCTGATTTTTCGCATTGGCCAATTTGAACTTCAACAACTTGGGGTTGAGTTTGAATTTCAAATTCAAATAAATTTTAATTCAAGTTTATATTATTCTTTTTAAAGAATCAGCTGTTTATTTGTCATTCCGTCGTTTGAATTTGCTCAATTATTTTCTTTTGTGCAACCATGGTGAGGTTAAACATTTTAATTATTTTTAAATATGAGATCCATTGCCGGTGTTTTCTATTACAGCTTCTTGCAGTCTAGCTATAGAGTTACCGTATATGGGTACTATAAGGAACTCTGAACAATGATGGAGAAACTCAAGATGAAATAACCAAGCCTGATCAATCGCTCATCGTCATTACTTCTGCATGACAACTTATTACCACAAATTTCACTGCAAACAGTCGCAAAGTTGCAGGAGTTGCGGCTGGAGACTCTTGTTCACCAGCCGTATATGCCAGACCTTGCTCCAATAGGGTTTATTTAAAGAATTTAGATAACTATTTAAACGAAAAAAAACATCTACTTTGAAGAGTTGGTGAAAAACGCCTTCAAACCATTCATTGGTTCCTGTCCACGAGAGTTTTATAGCAAAGGAATTAAGCAACTCCTATTAAAACGTCAAATCTTCCTAGATAATAGGGGACACTATATCGATTAATTAAATATATATTTTTCATACAAAGTGTCCGGCCTTAAATATCATTTGTAGAACAGCAACTTTTTAGGTAAGGACCCAATATATAAACCATTAAAATGCTAAAAAAATATTTCAAATTTCATATTTTTTTCTGTAAAATTCAGTACACAATCACGGCAGAAATAAAATAATGAAATAATGCTAAATATTATTAGATATTATTAGACAATTTGTATAATATGAATAATTTTATTTAATGTTGACTTACTGAATTTGAGACTTTAGCGACACGTGATTTAAATGGGTGAGAATTGTCATAGTACCTACTTATACATATATTTTTTTTAATTTTTATACGAAAGGATGTATTTCGGAGTGATATATTGCCGGCTCGTATGTATCCATATTAGAGCCATTGACTTTCAACTAATGGATAAGTATATAAAAGGAATATTGACAGTGATACAGAATGGGATATAATCTAGCTACTACCTGTCCGTTCATAATAAATCATGTATCTAAAGATACATTGCTCTTTCTACTTCACTCTGTATCAGGTCTAATACAAATAGCCTGCAGTGTGCATTATCAAAGGCTGTTATTAAACTGCAGTTATAAGTAAATACAAACACATAACTATGTTCGTACCTACCTAAGAGACAGTAAGTCAAAATACTAACGAACTCACCCTCGGGTACTAATGAGTAGGTAAGCGTTGGCCCTATAACTCCAACCGGCAGGATTCCACAACGCTGTAAATCTGGAATACATTTTGCTGCATTGCGAAGCAAGTCCACTTGAAATGTAAGAATACAGTGCGGTCGTTATTCAGGCAGACAGGCGGCCGGCCGGGAACAAACAAACACGCGGGAGTGGAAGGTATATCCTGCAAATTGTTATTAATGGAATGTATGAAATGGGTGAAAATGTCACCGGATACAAATACATATAAGTATTTAGTGGAGTGTTACCCGGCGATGCTCGATTATCCGATTCCTTTCCCCTTCCACTTCTTCTTCTCTTCCCTTTACCCCCCCCCCCCCCCCCCCAAGTAGCCTATTTTAATTGCAGTTGCTTCCACTTTCGAATTTATAAAATTTTCATGGCGATCGGTTGAACTGTATATAAGTTAACCTGCTGCGCCAATTCGTGGCAAGTTAAAATAATGCGAAGATATTATCCGCCCTCAAATACCTATGTCTACCAATTTTCACAGCGATTGGTTGAACGGTATAGAAGTTGGCTGCAGCGTTAGTATCAGGTGGCGACACGATACAGTTAATAGTTCAAAAATATGCGGGCTCAAATGTCTATGTATACCAATTTTCATAGCGATCGGTTGAGCGGTATAGAAGTTGATGTGGTGCAGCGCTATCTAGTAGTAAGTTACAAAAAAGGGAATATTATAAAAACCTTATTAATAAAAAAATACATAACCTTCATATTGATCGGTCAAACGGCTTCGGAGTTTATTAAGCTCGGACATATCTATAATCCATTTTTATACCTATGTATATAAGATACCTGTCTCAAAACCAGATTTTATTTTGATGTCAAAATTATTTTTGTTGTCTCACTCGACAGGAAATCTGTCACTAAATATCATAGTTACAATCAGCAAGATTTGAGGTTTCGCAAAACGAGCAACGCATACCTACCTACATGTGAAAATTCGCTTCCGAAATGGTGAGAATTTTGCAGAGACTGTATGAAAACACCGCATATTTACTGTCATCATTACGTATCGTATCAGCCAAAGTCACTACAGCTTCTACCACCACAGCTATTCAACATAACAAGTGAATTCAAACAATACTTTTGAGTCTGTTCGTTAAATTCTGGATGATAAAAGGGGTGGCCTACCTCATACGGGACTGTCGCTTGAAAACAAACGAAAGTGTAAACTAACGTCTATCCCTCGACATTCATCTTCATTCTCAGCAATTAAACATTGCACGAAGCAATTTACAACGAATTTCGACTGGAGTGTAGACTTGAATAATTTCTATATTATTTTATTTTATTGTGATGGTGGGGTAGTAACATGAAGTTTTATTTCTCAGTGCGGTACAACCTGCCTTTTAGGCGCACAGTATTTTTTTTTAAACATATTGCTTACAGAAGTTCATTCAAATAATAAAACAAACACATAATATTAAAAGTACCAAACAGAGTAATGTAGGTGTTTAATATAGTGATTAATAATTATTTAAAAAAAACACAAAAAGTTAAATTAGATACATTATACATATATACATTCTTGCAAGATTGAATTGACATCACATGTGAAACCAGCAGACTATGGGCACAGTATACCGATACTATAGTATACTATGGCTATGGGCAGCGCCAAGCATTCATCAATTGGATAAACACCGTGTCCCCGTTTTAAAAGCTCAAACAGAAACACTATACTGGTGTATCATGTAATCAAGAAAAATATAAATACATTTTTTTAAGTAAAATATTTATTTTTAAAGAGGAGATTTTCGTTTACAGAGGATTATTCTACAAGAAAAACTTAGGTAAAAATACCTATAAATACCTAGGTATATATAAATGTTTTTTTAATTGAAGTCTGCGATACACAGAAAAACAAATGAATATTCGAAAGTCAAATATAAAAAATATCTACTTTTCCACGATAACAAAGGCCTAAACCAAAAAAAAAGTAAGAGTAAATGGCCTACAAAAATATTTCACGTACCTATTTCAAAAAATCACTTATTAGGTATTAGAAAACTTTAATAGATTTGCTTGGAGTAAATGGGTATTTTCATGGATGCATCTGTCTCTTTTGCAGGATTTTCGGCGACATCGACCTTAAAGTACTATAACTACGAAACTACTACACCAATCATAAAAAGAGCAACTGCACAATTATTGCATTGAAATTTCGAAAATAGAATATTGAAATATCATTTTGTAAAACAATTAGATAATTATGAATAAATATGAGAACGTCAAAGAAGTGAAAAAAACGCGGAACCAGATCTGGTCGTATCATACTCAACGGATAATTGTTTCACAACCAGATTTGGTCGTATCATACTCAACGGGTTAACGATGGAATTGGGCTACTAGTTAATACGCATTTTAATGGAATAATTTTGATTACCTAATATTAAAATATTTAATTTTTGTTCTTACGTAGGTTTTATTTTTAAAATGTTTGATTTTCCTAATGAATAAGTTTTATAGGCGTTAAATCATTACTTTAATCTCCCTCTCAAGTCCAAGGTTTTGAAACTTCCTATTTCGGTAGAATTTGAACCCATATCCTCCATCATGAAAGTCCGACTCCTGAAACGCTGAGCCCACTAGCTCATCCAAAACGCTACTCTGTACATAATATTTAACGCTAAAACATATCTACATATTCCTGAAAGGGATATCCGCGCGACGCGACATCGCGGCGCGGCTGCGGTCACCGCGACCATAAAGCTGTCGCGCGGCCGGGCTGCGTGATTGCACTCTTATTTCGACGGCACTTTATTGGGCGGCTGGAGTCGCAGCGCGCAGCGCGGCGCGACCGCGGCGCGTCACGCGACTCGCGATTTACGACCGACGAAATATGATTCATTGTCGCGTACGCGCGAACTACACGCTCCTCCGTTGCCGAGCCGCTAATGAATCATCCGGTAGTGGGGCTCGTAATTATCTGAAACGATACGGCAACCTAATGCCGTATTTTAGGCATTTAAAGTGCCGTAATACCCATTCATGAACGAATGAATTAAAACATAATTTTATTACGCAGTCAAAATATTGTGAAGGTGAGTAGGTGCCTAGTAGAGGTACGGAACGTAGACCAGTGTATTTTATTTTGGAATACTTTATATAGAAGCATCATTATCGACGATGTCGACGATGACCTCTCTTTTACGCGTAGGTACCCTGAATAAGAATGGCAAAAGTACAAAAAGCTACATATACATTAAATTCTATAATCTACTCCTTCCACTATTAAGCAGCTGGAGGACGCGAAATTAAAAAAATAACAATATGTATATGCTGATACTCCAGCCAATCTTTCTATGATCTGATTGAATTCGAAGGCCATGACTTTAAAATTATGTACCTACTCATTTAAATAGTAGTTTTATGTAACTATTCACAAGTTTATATACGAGTAAGTATTCACTTACACATATGTCAAACGCACACATACATATAAACACTTCATAGAGTTGGTTGGAAGATATTATTGTATAACAATAAGCCCACCCACTGAAATTTAAAAATAAAGAGTATAAATATAAAACCTACAAATCTGTGCAAACCACATTTGCACAACGACAAGCTTTTTTTATTGGCCCCAAATTATGTAATGACATAGAGAAAAAACGGAAATACCTAAAGAAAAATCAAGAATATAAAGACAATATTAATAAATGGTGATTTGAATTAGTAAGGTATACATCTGAAAACTTTGTTTGTAAAGCTTATGTATAACGGTTGATTTTAAAAATAATATTCTATATTTATATAAATTATTATGCATATAGTCATACTTATCATATCATATTTGTATTTATATTATTTAATATTTTTTAGAACTGTTTTTATAATGGTATTTATATATTGTATTAAATTATAAACATGTTTATACCATATAGCATTTATTACTTATTGACATCGTATTTACGTAGACATATGTGTATTTGCCATCTTGCATTACCTACATTGTATTATCCTAACAAATTTAGTATTTTAATTTGTCATATGATGTTATTTATTTATTATAATACATTATTCAATCTTAATTACGTACATTCATTAACCATAACTGAAGAATTTTTTTTCGTTAATAAGGCTTTTTTTCGTTAATGTTACATAACTTATATTACTTCTTTTAATTAGTTACTCTGACCCGCCCAGATCGGGACAGTTTAGCCCAAGTTAGATGGGTACTGAGCATTTGCTGCATTCCGGTGTTCAATTTTTCCGAATTACTTTAACATTGATAACAATGTGGTCAAATGTACAAAAAATATATGAATAAAGTATTAAAGAAAAAAAATTAACAAGTATTCATGGATTCATTGTCTGACTATTCTCCTTTCATATTACATAAAGCAACAGTAATTGAGAAACAACATGTATAAAAGTAGCTACTTAGTGGTTATTTAATTTTTGTTGATTATTTTTGAAATTTTAGGATATTATTACGTGATTTTTTTCTTAGTATTTAGGTTACGGTATTTTAAATATTTTGAGTGTTTATATATTCTGATACTAACGATTCACGATTAGGTTTAATTATTCTTTTCAGTTATAATACTGAACCCATTAGATTTTCTATTTTCTTTGGTCTTCAAAATATGCAAAACTCGTAGTAGCTTGTATATAAAAATATGCAAACTTGTAGTAGCTATCTGCTACTTACAGTAGCTATACTATCCGCATTACAAAGTGGCGAGTCAGGTAATTTATCATCGAAATCGTGCCATCTCTTTCGCACTTGCACGGCCTTATGGAGCGATACCTGTAACCGTAGTGTAGGTACTTTACGCATACAAAAGGAATATCGATAAAGTAATGAAACGAGGGAAATAAATATTATTTCAGTATTATAAAATCGAAGACTATCGCGGTTTTTTGACATTATAAATAGGATAGAAAACGAATTTACCGCATCATTTTCTATCCTATTTATATTTCAGTATTGTTTCATTACGATAAATATTAAATAAGTTAAACATATAAATATTGATATTGAATTATTAAAATAAAAATAAAAAAGTATCAAATTTATAATAGTTGACAATAAAATAATTGTTATACAAAAAAAAATAAAACTGAACAAAGAAAGTCAGCAAGCTATTCATATTCGTGTTCACTGTCACTATCGTCTTATAGATTAATAACATGAGAATGGGTGTCAATTATATTATGTGCTTTGGCCAGGTCTTCGTTCTGGAGATTTTTGAATCGATTCCGAATTCGATCTAGAGTTCGTTCGCTCGTTCCACAAACTAATGCTGCCAACTTTCTTGGTTGTTGAAAATCAATTTTCCTTATGACATCAGGGCCTTCTTTCAACTTATAAAACCACTTATAAATGTTGAGAATGACATGCCGGCTTTGCTGGTTAACATCACTTCTTAACTTGGTCAAATTAGTTTTGCAAAAATCTTCCATCATGATGTAGATTCACAAATAGAGTTCGTATAACGAATGAGTTATGCTCTTTGACATTAAGCCTTTTATAGCAGAATATTTTGTTATCAATAATGCCTAATGACCTACACAGTACGCACAATAATTAAAGTAGACGAAAACTAATTTGGCAAAAGCGTCGTTAAAATGTCATAAAATGTCGAAATCGAACTGTTACGGTTACTACAATTAATAGTCCTAATCGGTTAGCTACTTACCACCTATTACGGTATTTACTCACCGCTTTTGGCTAAATCTAGGAATTTTATCTATCTAATTTTAGCAGGTAAAAGTCTTTTCAATTTTCGGAATAATATATAGCCTATGACACTCACAAATAATGTGGCTTTCTATTGGTAAAAGAATTTTCAAAATCGGTTCAGTAGATCCAGAGATTACTTCCTACAACGTCACAAACTTTACCTCTTTATAATATTAGTATAGAAGTACAGATTACGATACGGTTCCATACCTATGTCGTATTATCTCTTTAATTAATTATTTATGCAGTAAAAGGGAAAAGTCTTTTGTTTTAAACACTTGAGACGATAAATTTACTTATTTTGATAAGAATTCATAATTAATATAATATAAAAGTTAGACATATGCTGTCGCTGACTTTTTTGTAGGCATTATCAAGCTCTACAACTTTTCTCTAGAACTTAATCATATATCTCTCATCGTTAAGGCAGTGTTAGTTAGAAACGTTTTTGTTCGACCGCTTATTCTCCGACTTACTTTGTAAATCCGACTACCACGAAAAGGTCTTTTCATTTTTCGGATTAATATATAACTTATGACACTCACAAATAATGTGGCTTTCTATTGGTAAAAGAATTTTCAAAATCGGTTCATTAGATCCAGAGATTACTTCCTACAACATCACAAACTTTACCTCTTTATAATATTAGTATAGATAAATATTTTATCGACATGGTACCATTCCTATGTTAACTGTCTCTAATTGCCCCAGTCGCCAGTTTGTACTGCGGATACTATAGTACTAGCTATTGTATATTGTGACGCTACTATCTATAGTAAAGGTGACAACACTATAGTATAGAGAACTGTACTATAGTATATATTAGAGTATAGTCATACCTATGTATAGTATATTGTGACACGTCCAAGAGCGGTAAATTCGCCTATTGGACATGAATGTAAAGTCACACTCCTATGCAGGTAAATGTGTCACTGGAAAAATATCAACAGCTTACAAAAGTAATAATATCATGTCTATATACCTACTCTAAAATGTAATAAATAATTGACACCAATACCTCTGTTCCATAAAACGTCGCATGGATTATTATCGTGACATGCTAAATTCGATTTACATCTATAGACGTATGATCTATAACCGCGCGCACAATCAGACAGAAGTGGACGTAGTTATCGAGTGGGAAAAGGCCGTTAGGACTAGATTTTTCCCAATCTCATTTTCTTTTGTTTTTTTTTGCGATGTAAATTTTCCAGAAGATTATGTTGCATTATATTAGATATTACCTGCAATAAAAGTGATTTTAGACTATATTTGATTATTTTTGAATCTGTCACTACCGACCTTAAGCACTGTCACAACCGCCCCTAAGGCACATTTAACTCTGTATACTGTGTAGTGGGATGTGACATTTTTCCATTTTTTCAAATTTTCTCATATGAGTTAACCATTGTACTTAGGCGAAAAAATAGTATTAATACGTAGACCAATGTACACTTTACTATAAAAATATAGTATTTAAGTATACGTACACAAATGTACACTTTACTATACCTTTCTTCTAGCTAACTGGCATAGGTACTAACAAAATTATAGGTGATCAAATGAAAATTGACACATCCATACCAATTTACCTAAATACCTTTATATACATATACCTATTATGCAACGAAATGTTTTGGACCTCACTGCCATCGATTATATCGATGCTCACTGCATGGAGACCATTTTCATGATTATTTCAGTTAATAATAATTGAGATATTTAAAGCCATTTTTTTCGGTATTCCAATCAAGTTCAGATCTGCTTTCATCGTACATACCTTTATGTAGCTGTAGATACTCGCTAAGGCAGAGTTGTCAGCATGGGCCATACAAATAATCAAGGTATTAAGTCTCAGTAGGTCCTATGCGACTACGATCTCGGTCCTGGGCATGTTCATATAACGAGTTGTTTCTCTAAAGACAACTGCATATTAGACAAAGTTAATATGTTTCTTAATTAATTTTGAATTAAGTAGGCGCTTGATAAAAAAAATAAGTCGATCTCAATCAAATGGTTAAAGTTATTAAATTCCGAAAGAATGGCCTCAATTCGAATTGTTTATTTCTATCGTTATGTGTAATATTTATAGGCAATTTCAAACACATAATTAATATAAGTAATATTAGGAATCCTACCATAACTTTAATATTTTATTGTTATTATTTTGCCATTTAACCATGCGATATATAATAACGTATAGATTAATGTAGTTATTATCTATCTACTTAGAAAATGTATCAAATATCTTTTAATACATTTTCGATATTATGTAGGTATTTAGGTTAATAGGGTTATTAATAGGATGACTGTTCTGTAGCATGGTTTAAATTTTCTAAAAACGAAAAGTAATTAATTTAAAATATATGTTTTTTTTATTTTTTATATAAAATATAACAGCCACATTTGTATCGATGTTATAAAATAACTAGGAAAAGTACAACACGCAAATGCGAACACTAACTAGGCGGGTCACTGCTGTACCGTCTCTAGGCGGGTCAGAGTAAAAAGGTAAAATAAGCAATGTAAATTATGTGACTATGACTTAAATAAACGTGATGTATCTAAATATTTTTAATATCAGGAATATACATGAATGATATGACATGACTTTTTTTAAATTACCTTAATATTTTAAGACGATGAATCCAGAAATTCCGTTTAGTTGTCTTATTTATATGTTTAAAATATGCACTTAAACGAAATACAGGTAACTCAGACGTAGATACCTGTGGTTTGACCTGCGGCGGAAAAATAGATATGGCATAATAATATGAATACCACCTCAGCGACACTAACAATTTTCAGTTGGACGCTCCTCCGCCCACAAAATTCCTACGCATCTGTCATAGCAGCATTGAAATATCTGCCTAAATACAAGATATCAAATTTCGGCAATATCAAATCGGCATAAATATTATCATAGGCAATGAGGCTATCTGATGATAATAAATCATAATTATTATCTCTGCTACTCAGTGTGAAAACTGATGTTTTTCAATATACCTATCTAGCCATAAAAATAAATGTATAATGCTGAAACTATAAGAACTAATATTTCTTCAATTTATTTTTTACATTTAAAATATTAGAACTAAAATTTATTTATTTATTATTATTTCACACACATTTAAAATAGTTGGTTATTAAGTGTAAAATCTACCTTGCTGGAGTGAATGCCGTACTAAGGTAGACTTTAATGTGTTGTTTTTTCTTTTTCTTATTTTATTTTTTAGGTGATAAATGTTACATAATATAAACTTACTTTATATGGTAGCTCTATATTTACACAAAATATCTATATATATACAAAACAAAGTCGGGTTTGTTAAATTCGAACACTTATAACTCGAGAACGGCTTAACCGATTTTCATGGGTTTTGATTTGTCTCCGTCCCGAATAGCAGAATAACTATTTAAAACAAAAATAGGAAAATTGACGAAAAATTAAAATAAAAGAAAAAACATTTTCCCATACAAAATGTAAATCCGTGTTTTTCTCATGGTCAGTTGTACGTGGCATGTTCACGTGCCGGCAAATCATCCGCTTTATTTGTTCTTGCGCTTGATAAAAAAAACAAAAAATGTCGTATATCATAAGGTGCTTCAATGAAGAGAATTAAACCGAGTGCATTCCATGCTGCACAATATGTAAATAGTTTAATTCAATCATGTCTTGCTGACACGCGATTGATATACTTATTTTTTTAAACTTTTATATTTCTTTTTGTGTTATTATATTAATAAAGTCGTGAACTTAATATTTATTTTGTATTCATTGTATTACTTTCATAAAATCATAAATTAAGTTCAGCTAATCTGTAACACGACATTCATTGACTGTTAATCGGTACGAAGTTCGCCAGGATAGTTAGTTATACATATTTTATATACTTAACTTATTTTAGTAATATAATAATATTATTAATATAACATATAAGATGACTCTCATCTAGCGGCAACATTCGTGCCATGAACTTGCGATATACATGCATCTATATGGATAAATACATACACCACAAATATTTCATAAAGAATCCGTAATAAAAATAATTATAAATTAAATAGTTTACTTTCTGTAACGGCAGTCGTATTTTTTTAATTCTTTTTAATTTATTTACTTGTATTAGAAACTTTTTGGATCGAGATTTAGGTTATATTTACTTTCAGTTATTTACTATGTATTATCAGATTAATATTCTGTTGCACGTCTCTAAAAGCGCTTAGTGTGAACGAAACTCTATATCGAGGGGAATAAACCTTGTCGACTGTCGAGGTGAGTGCCACGATAGTCAGGCTAATAAATCGCGCAGTCCGCTCTGCCACGGCCGCGCCGGCCCTCCACACAAATCCTGCCTTCGATATCTCACAGTTGAGAGTGGAGTGACACGCTTAGGGTCCCATTTTCTAATGACGCCGTGTATTGGTCACTTGCTCTGATAAAACCCCGATATATAGGCCATAAATCGCCCTCTTATCGCTCCTAACGCCCCATTAGCAGGTCCAGGCCCGAATAACTATACAATGGCTTGTATAAGGTGCCCGTACAACTCCTATTTTATTTAATGTTTAGAGCATTTGACTAATTGTAGTTTATGGCATTTATATTTCCTAATAAAGGGGTATACAAGTAGAAGCGCCATCATAATATATCCCATAATTAAAATAAAAGTAAAAGGAATAGCTACAATTATTTTAAATATGAATTATACTAATTATTAGATAAAGGTCGAAGTTTTCATGTCATTACAGTATTATTTAATCTTTTGAAGAATACGCGGATAAATATTGATAAAAACAAATAAAATGGAACTATTAATTGAATAGAATGTTACCCGGCGATGCTCGGGTATCCGTTTCCTTCCCTTTCCCACTCCTCCTCCCCACACCCCCACTAAACAAGCTATGTTATTGGCCATTCCTTCAACTTTCGATTTTATAAAATTTTCATAGCGATCAATATAGATTGCGCGAAATTGAACGGTATAGAAGTTGGTTGCAACGCTATCTAGTGGCGAGAGATAATACAGTTAATAGCGCGAAAATATTATGCGGCTCAAATGTCTATATACATATACCTACCATTTTGATGATCGGTTGAGCGGTATAGAAGTTAATGTGCAGCAGCACCATCTATTGGTAAGTTGTAACAAAGCGGATATCATTAAAACCTTATTCATGAAATAATACCTATATATGCCAACTTTTATGGTGATAGGTCAAACGGTTTCGGATTCTATAAGGCTAGGACAGACAGATACTATATAGATATCCCTGTGCCAAGTCAGTAAGACGATGATACCTCTAAAATAGTCAAAACCCTTTCAGATTTCATTAGGTTTCACTAAAATGAAACAAAAAAACCGCATACGAGACAAATCTACATTGTTACGGGACTTACAATAGATTTCTTGGCTAATTTAGTTAGAGATAAACTTAATCAGTAGGTACCTACATGGTGGGCAAATGACAACTTTGTTTCTGAAATGTATTTAACGCTCAAATTTTTTATTTCATCTTTCGGCAAAATCTCTAAACTTTCAAGCACTAATCGGAAACGCATTTTGAAAGTATCACCAGAGATTATATTGAATTATCATTTAAAAAATTTTTGGTTTTAAAATCTCAATATGGAATAAAAATTGCAAGGTTTATTTTTATTTTGCTACTCTCAACTCGACATTTTAAAATAATTTAGCGAATATATTACTTAATATCTGTTTAATTTTGCAATGGAAATTTACAACGTTAACCTTCCGTACTTTATATCAATAACTGTTTTATATTCACCGAGATTAAGGACTACAATCGCCTCTCGTTAAATAAGAATTGGTGGGCGTTGGGGGCACCGTCTCCGGTTTAATTAAGCAACAAGAGATTTGTGCTGGCAGCTCACAAACAAGCTGCCAGCATCGCAGCGCATGCAGTGGGAACAAGCAACGCAAACGCAGCGAACGGTCTTACGATATCGGAGCCGTGATTTACGTTTGATTGGACAAGGAGATAATTAAATCCCTTTATCGGGGAGTTCATCGAGTGCGCGCGGCCGCTGCCCGAGCCTGTACTTATTATCGGAAAGGTTGCTCCCATTATTTGTCCATGATTTGATCGGCTATTGCGAAATGATCTCTCGATAAAGTTAATGGATTGAACGGGGGGCCTTTCTGATCAAGCAATGGGATTACATACCTACCTGGGGAAAATAGATTGGTATCAAGGCAGTGACCGGTTAGAACCGTGAAAGTCTCCGAACGATTTCTGTTTGTGAAGTGTTTTTCATTCAAAACCATGCTATCTCCATCGATATATGAACCCTAGATGGGCCTTTCGCGCTCGAAAATGTTTATTTTAAAACCACTACTGAAAGCCGGCCAGTAGTAGTTTGGTCGCAGTCCGCTGGGAGACAGCCGATCGTTTCCGAGGTGAGAGCTGCCGCAAACAACATTGGCGCGCTATTCACTCGCATACTGTTCAATTTATTGCTCTCTCAGTCACATGATTTACGAGCAAAGGGTATGTGGATCCAACTTATTTATCTCTGAGGGCATATCTACCTAATAATATGTCGATGGCTATCTCTCATTTTATAACCAACGCTCTTTATCTCAAACAAGACACTAATAACATGCATGTTTTTATTTTCCATATAAAAGGTCAGTGGTCCCTCTTTGACTTGTTTCTTTAAATTGGTTACACAAATCATCCGATAATTCCGCGATGTCTTGTCTCTGTCAAACGTGACATGTTTATGCACTTCGCAAATTACTTAACAACCGATAAACAAGAGCCGACTTGAATTATTCCTCCTCGACACTTGATCTTTTGTAAGGTCGTCTTTATATCAGCCACTTATGATGACATTAAATTCCAGACGTTCATATTCTTTATACACTGAGAAAAAAATAACGCTAAAATGCACGGAAATACCTACGCATTTTTCAAAAGGGATTGCGTATATAAAATGTACTGTGGTCCATGTGTATGTATCAACATGACGTGTAACGGTGTAGTTACCATATCACGGGCATAGTAACTACACCGCACAATCATTACGGCGCACAACAAGATCTTGCTTTTACCAGGACAGCATGTTATTACATACGTTAAATTACAGTCAGTTACAAGGATCATGTTAAGCTACATTATACTGTTATTTTCGTATTACCCGTACGGAGCATGACGAAACATATAATCGAGTAATGTAGTTTCAACAAATTCCTTGCAATTCAACAAACTTACGATTGAAACATCATTATTCTGTACAAAACCGTAATAACAAAACGGCAATGTATGAATAAATCCAATATTTCTCTCAGTTTACGAGTAGATAGATATGTAGAAGGGAAATCTATTATATTTTGAATAGCCAAGAATTTTCTTTAAAAGCCATTGAATACCGCATTAAAAAACCTTTTAATGGACCTACGAAGGTAGATTATATTGAATCACAATCATCCATTCGGCTCTGATCTCAATATAGCGATATACATACAATCGCCGCTTTTACCCGGCTCTCCCGGCATTTGGAAGCACAAAAAACGCCAACGTCCAATGAAAAAGCATCTCACAAAACCAGTTTATCAACGCAACGCCGAAAAATCATGGCCGCTTAACCATAGCCACTGCTGTTGTAGACACAAGCCATGAGCCAAGCAAGTCCATGCAGGGTGATGTTGATTCATCGGAAATCGCCGATTTATGTGTTCCTTGCTAGAATTCGACCGATGTTGTTTTACTTTTAACCGAAAACTTTAACAAATACTTTAACAAAAAAATTTTTTTTTTTGTTTTAATAACTTTTATCAATAATAATTAGAGCAAGCAATGATTAAAGATTTAATTGTTTATTTGTGTGTTTATACGTATAAAATAAACTAGAAATAGAGATTAGTAGTCTACATTAATTATTATATATTATATTGTATTATAAAAGAGGACTTTTACTTCTCTCGGCGTTCTTCCCTAACATGTTACGAGTATGTTGTTAGACTTGTCTGTCCATAATTATTTGCCACTATCACTCTGAATATTGCAACCAGCCGTGAAAATTTAACTACATATATGGCAGCTGCTCACCGCATAAATATCTGCCGTTCTAATAAGCATAAATATCTGCGTTATAGTGTATGTGAGCCAGATTTGTCTATGTGAAAATTTGCTTATTTAATTTTTTACTTTACTAGAAGAGTCTTAACGATTTGGAGACCTAACATGAGCATCACACAATGATATACCTTATGAATTTTCGGAACTGGAAGATGACGGGGGATTTTCGTAGTATACTTTTCATAGCTTCGGGCTAATGCCGAAAAATCAGTTTTTTCAGCCGAAACGGAAGGGCTGCCGAATGTGTGACAGACGATTTCGGTTTAGATTTTCAGCAATTCGGCAAACATTGGTATATTTGCCAAATTGCCGAAAACTTAAACCGAAAATCGTCTGTCACAAATAAAACTAAATGCTGAAAATTGTGGGGTCATTCACCATAACTAACCATAACAAATCACTATCACCCTAACTATTCGAAAATATTCCATTTATAATTTTCTGATTTTAAATTTGTTTTTATTTCTAAATAAATTATTTCGGCTTTGGTCGGATATTTAGGTGGTCGGATATCTAATATGTGATCGGATAGTAATAAAGTAAGAAAAAAATACCGAAATTTTGACTTTGTATGACATATTTGTGCTGGAATTTCTATGTGAATTGCACAGAAATAAAAATAGCGCAATTAGTATTGTTTAATCCACTCGCATAATACCAGAAACGGTAACATTTATGTGAAATTATTTTATCCAAGTACACTAAAATTCTGGTCGACCAGTTTATAGGTAGATAAAGGTTTTAAATTTTTCCCTAAGCAACCGGAAATATTGCAATCCATTGCATCCTACTGACATTTTATAACTGCTATTAGAAATTTTATGCTCAGATTTTTTTTCACTCCGCCTCTGAAATTCGAATAAGTAACTCTCTTATTTCTTATCTCGTTTATCTATTATTTCTTCTTGTTATACGACTTTTTCTAGGTATAATTAAATATTTTTTTTTTTTTTGTAAAATTATCCAAAAACAATACAATTGATTTTTGCGAAGCAGATAAGATTGCATTTGTATGGATTTTATCCCCCCACTAGATTGTATATCTGTTCTGGGGTGATAGTATTTAAGACTTCACTTTAATCATAGTGACTTCACTTTCTTTCTTTTTTTTTTTTTCTCATTTATTCCGATCGCTCATTCATTCTTATAAATTTTAAGGTTATTATAAATATATAAATGTGTATATAAATAAAGAACTAATATTAAATAAAGAAAAAGAAAATATTTAAGTTTATAGATAATTAAAATAAATAAATATATAGATTAATATATAACTAAATTGACCAATAAATTAAGTAGCCTAAAAATGTTTCTTACTGTGCACATATACTTGTGAATTTAATTAATTAATATAATATTATCATATTTTTTTTTTTAAACATAATCAACCGAAAAAATATTTTTCTTATCAAGTATCAGGTGACAGATATGGACCGAAGTTTGATCCCTCAAATTATCGACCGATACCAGTACCTGATGTTTTAGCAAAAATTTTGAAAAAAATAGTAATTACACAACTCTGTAATCATCTAGAAACCAATCACATGTCATCCGAAAACCAATACGGCTTCAGATCCAAAAATGGGAAAACAAGATGCAGTACTAAAAATGTCAGAGCATATTACTAGGTATGTAGACGCCAACAAAAAGTGTATTACCGTACTTCCCGACCCCGCGCAAGCCCCCGACACAGTATCCCATGAAATGCTCCTAATGAAACTTGGGAAATATGGTATTACAGGTATCGAACTAAACTGGTTTCGCAGCTGTATTGGATCCCGAAAACAGCGTACCCGGGCAGGCGATTCACCCAGTAATAGTCTCCACAATAATCATGGGGTCCCACAAGGAAGCACTCCTGGACCGACTCCCCTCTCACTCTACACAAATGGGATTTGTGAAATGGACGTTGACGCAGATATACTATCCCACGCCGACGATACTGCCCTCCCACTCGAATCGAATAGTTGGGAAAGTGCATACAACAAGGCAGCTGCCGCGATGAAAAGTGTCAAGGGCTGGCCTGACCACAATCTGTCAACGCCGAAACGTAGATAAAACAAGCTTGTAGCCTTCAGCATAGATGCTCGTTAGCAACCTCCACAAAACTTATAACCTAGTCCTACACGAAAGCGACAGTCTTGATTGTAACTGTGCACAAATTGAGCGTGTGCATTTTGTAAAGTACCTAGGTGTTCATGTCGAATAAACATCTCCGGTGGCAAATACATATCGAAAAGGTCGCCGAAAAGGTCCGTAAACCAATATATATCCTCAGGAGTATCAGAAATGTTTCAGATATGAAAACTATGAGATCCATACATTATGCCTTGGCACAGTCACTGATGATACATGGCAATATCGAACTAAGGCGGCGCGGCCATATTGCACCTAGACCCACCAATGAAAGCCCAAAAAGGTAAATAGATAAATAAATAGATGTGTCAAATACGGCCTAGGTCAGGATGTGAGTCACCATTTCTTCGCACTGGCTTCTACCTTTCGTCATTCTACATTTCAATTTAGTGTTCTATATTTACCTGTATAATTTCCCATTGTTTTATACAGATTTAGTTGTAATCTGCAAATACCAATGTACCCATTAATAATTATGCACAAAGGCTAATAAAAAAATATTAATAAAAAGTATTTCAATCGGCAAAATATTTATTCCATATCCGAATTTCGATTAAGCATATTGTTTCATTTTCCCATTTAAATCTATTATAGTCATTTTATAGTACGATTCTCTGTTTGTCTTCATTTTAGAGTTCTTATTTACTTGTAATCTGCATAAAATTAACTATTTAAAAGCGCTAAAAAAGCAGCTACTCAGCAAAATATGATTGGTTCCATCTCTGAATGTTGTTTTATTTTCTAATGTTAATCTATATGTTTTCTATAGGTATGTTCTTATTTCAATGTTCTATGTATATTAATCTGTAATCTGCATAATATCACATATTTATATTTACAGATTTTACTTATATGACAGTGTAACAGCCTTATTACACAATACGTAACGCAATATGTTTATAAATCCTGTAACTTCGTAATGTCTATGGAGATAAAAATAAATTGAAACTTGATAGTTACTGGATATTCATTGCGAAACTACAGTTCCTACTCACATTATGAGACTCAACGTGTATTTTAGTACCTGAGTAAAAAAAAATGTTTTTTAATTTGTTTTTTTTTTTTTTTGTAAAATGATAGACTTTTTTAGAAGCTTCTGTCATTTATTATATTTGTTGCATAATTGATTTGCTATTATACTTAAATATAAGAATATTTTTCTAGAACGGTTGTAACGGACTACATTATACAAATAAAAATTATTTAATCTCAAGCGTCGACTTCAGAAAAAAGGAAAATATGTTATTATGTTAGATTTTTATATGGTTATTAAAAATAAACGATTCTACATATAAACATTAAAAATATTTTTTCTGCTTATCATATCTGAATAAATGATACGACGTTAGAACAGTTATAATGTAGTGTAATTACTTAAAATCCTTGTCTTTAAATGACTCCAGTGACTTTGAACTGTCACAGTTAGTAAGAACGTTTAAAGTATATCAATGTTGCAAAATGCGAAATAGTACCTACTGAAATGCACTGTGATTCTTGATATATATTGTTTGAGGAGGGACTGTATAAAGGACCACTTGAAATGAGATTTGCGTTGTTGCCGCTCCGCGCGGCACGGCTTGTTATAAAACCGGCTGTGCTTGGGGTCGTTTTTTTTTGCTGCGCGGACATGTCTTCCCTTTTATTTTGTGCCCTCTCAGTGGCGTAGTCCGTCCCGTGGCGTCGGCCAACTCGTCCTTTATCGAGGTTGATCGATAGGCGTGACGCTGCGCCTGCAAAATGGCCGAAAGGCAGCCATTTTGCCCGACGGAACGCAGGCAGACCCAAATTCCAAATGGGTCACCCTATTGATATCAGATGGGATAGAATAAGTAGGTTAGACGATTTATGTCGTATTAAGAGAAGATGAAAGAGAAATTTACAATACAAGTGGCAAACCTTATGTCTGCAAGAGTGGACTTTACGGATAGAAAAAAATCTGTTTAACCTTGGGAGGTGGGGCACTCTATGCATCAGTTATCAAGTCATATTTTTCGATTGCGATGGATAGTAATAAAATTCGGCTAGATAAATTCATGCCATTTAGCAAAGCACCCGTGCTGCAAACGGTCATATTTTATGCTGTGGTACCTATATACCTATAACTAACGCGTACCTATAGATCACCTTAGAACCCCTTCTCTTTGGTTAAGTATTTTTAAAGACAGACAGTAAACGTAATATATTCTTTCATAAAGTATGCTGCTGAGAAAAATGTTGGTAGCGAAGAAACTGATCCAACAATAAAACAGAAAAGTTTCGAAGTATTAAATTTTAAATATATTGACCATTTTAATTATTTAGATACGATTACCCAGATGACGATATTTAAAAGGAGGAATCATATTTTTTGAACATGACGGAAAAATGATTATGCTTTATTATTATAAAAAGTATTTTTAGTTTCTTTTTCTATTTTATATCAGGAACAATATTTATACCTATTTATACGCTCTTGTAGGTAGGTATGCGTTTCTTTCTTTCACTGATACGTATTAGAGCATTTTTTTTCATTTTGTTATAAATCATTATTATTATTTTATTAATTCTTAGTTTTATTCTATAATATAAGCAATGTTCAATTTATTGCTGTTCAAAAATTGCGTAATTTCTTATAACATACAAATATGTTTTTTTTTATATTTTTTGCTGATTTTGAAGTCACATTTTACAATTGTGAATCATAAAAACCATTCTGCAATTTGCATTTCCGTCAAATATAATATTTAATATCATGTAGTTTTGTTGTAATATCCCAATAATATGTAAGCTTATATTTGACGTGCACCTCAACTTAAGGTAAGCAATAAATGGATAAGAATTAATATGAATTTTGTATCATTACCTTCGAGGGCCATGTCCGATGCCAAACCTAGACGACCATTACTGCAATTCTTACATCCCTAGCCTAGAACCTGGCTGTTAGAACCCTATAACTGCGATATTAAAAATGACAGCCTTGGTAGGAAAAAATGTGCGGTGGTTTGTTTTTGGCTTCCACACCTCTGTTGGAACGCCGCGACAGTGTCAGTTCCTTGTCGAGTCTAGAAATAAGGATACGGTTAATTAATGAGCGACATACTTCTAGCCGGTATTGAAAAGCCAGCTGCTATGTCCCAAGATGGACATTAGTTGCATTTAATCCGCTAACGGGCGATCACCTAGCAACGAGGAGATCGTTAACCATACGCCGTTGGCTTCCCGAGGGGTGTCAGTATGGTCGTCGGCAGTATGGTCTAATTTATTACAACAGTAGGTATATATATAGGTACCTACATATATTTTTTATATGTACATAAATATGTTGAGTGGATTTTAATGTTATTTTCTTTATAAAGCTTAAGGTTTATACCAATATATTTTTATGTAAATTTTAGAAATTATAATTAGTAAATATCAAAAATATTTCAATATGAGGATGTGTAATGTAGATAAAATTAAGGCAAATAGCCAAAACCCAAACGGATTATGGCCGAATACCTACCTCAAATAACTCAACTGTTCCCCCAAGCAAAAATGCCACAGCAAGACACTCGTAATGAGGTAAGGCAGCCCGGCCCATGAGGACAGCATACTATCCAGCCAAGGCAAAAAGACTCAGCATGAGACTGTTACTTATACGAGTCTCCCGATCAAGCCGGGTAGCAATTAGCTATGTCTAAAAATCCTCAAGAGTTAGCGATTTTTTTAACGGACTTAAAACGCTCGTTCGAAGCCCGGTAGTTTTAAAAGGACATCCTCAATGTCGCCACTGTGTTTTCCTTAATAACCAATTCAGCAACTCTCTTTAAAATGTTAAAGCAGCAAAGTGTATAAATGACAGATAAGCGGATTAAAAAACCAAACTGGGAAAAAACTTTTAAAAAAATTGGCAGCTATATATTAGACAGCGTCTACGAAATTGCGATTAGTTTTAAACATCAAACGCCTCCAGAATAAATTGAAATTGTAAATTTCTTTTCTATGGAACAATCAATAACATTAACAGCTGATTCTGGTCGATATTATATTTACTTATGTAGGTATTTATAGATATATTATTTATCTTAGTTCTCACCACATTACTCATTATCCTATTGTAATAAATGTATATATAGGTACCTCAAAATATATTATATCAATTTATACACCTTTTGCAATAGACAATGTGCTGTCCATGAGGTAGCCCAAATCTGTGTCAAAACATCACATAATGCGGGCTATAAACACGCAATATTCTGTATGCGAATGCGGCTATGTCGCCGGGGTGACATTAAGAATCGTAAAATGTTATTTTATGGGCGCCGATAACGCCGCCTAACTTCATATTTAGCAATAAGTCTGAAAGCAAGGTGCGCGGCGTTTTGGCGAGGGTGAGTGTGCCCCCCGCAAAGTGTACAATAAGCGATAAAGGACATCCAGAGAGCACCGGAAGGTGGGCCTTATCGCTGTCCCGTGGAAAGCTTTCAAACGCTACATAAGGAGAAATCAAACCATCATTCTATTTTTCAGACAAAGCAAGTCAGGATATTACCAAAATTAAAATCAAAGCAACAAATCAAACATGGCGCAAAACATCTAATATTATCCCTTACTATCACACTCCTGATAAAGGTAAATTGCTATTAGACAATATCACATATTTGTATACTTATCACAATAATAGCCAATAAAAGATATTTAATTGCAATAATGTCACCTTTTCTAACACACTGAGGAAAAAATCGTTTGCTTCTTATATTACCATTTTGTTATTACGGTTGTATACAGAATAACGATATTTCCATCGTAATTTTGTTGAATTACAATTTTTTTTGTTGAAACACCCTTACTCGATTATATGTAGGTAACTATCAACATTTTCCTTACGTTTAATACGAAAATAACAGTATACCTACCTACTGTAGTTTCATGTGTTCAGGTATTTCATGTTTCAGTTAATGTGTTCGACTATAACCGTACGTATACAACTACTTGCTGTCATGTTAGAAGCGAGATCCTAAGATAGCGAGATCCTAAGATAATATATTACAACGTTATATTTTTCCCCTTGTATTCACGATGTGAGAAATTTTACAAAAGCCATGAGTAGGTACTTTTTAGTGTAAAGTTTGCCAAGAAATGGTGTTTTTAATCTTACGGTACAAAACAAACTTGGTACCTTTCGTGCCTCGTGTCACTATTATTTTATCATTGTTATGTTTTAAATACAATAGGAGACTTTTATTTTTACACTTTTGCTACTAGTCCCTTTCATCACTGCACTAGGGACGAAAATACTTTTTAATATGATATATGGGATTAATTTTATTCTTTATGTTTTGAATATTTGATGTTATTATTCTACCGAAAAACAATAATTTCTGTGGTTGTCACCTTAATAAGTATTTATCTAATTTAGGATATATTACTGTTATCAGAAAAAATAAGTTGCTTTCAGCTTTTTATAATATTTTATATTTGGATATACTTTATAATGATTTTCTACTAGGTAGGTACTTTTATTATTTAATGAATATTCTAAAATATTAATGATTAATTTGTTTTATTCTTTTTTTTAATTTACCTACTCTAACAATTTCCTAACATATTTTTCATAAAACTAAACTTAAATATATATAAAATATCGCAAAATTGGCATTTTTTTAAAAACATGCACTGCCTAGTTAGGATTGACTCAAAATCATTTTGTAAAAATATTTCATAATATTTAAAAATAAATAAATAAATGCCCTTATCCCCTTAATTTCAGAGATAATATCGTATAAGTAACTAGGTAATTTAAATACGTAAAAACGATTTAATATAATCAAAGGGAAGATTACGTTTGCTTGAATCGAATGAAGACTATGAAGATAGAAGAATGGAGAATATATCCACTAAGTAGTTATTAAATAATTGTAACATTGTATCATTCAACGAGTCAGGTGAGCTGAGTAGGTTTTGTAAATGAAGCGATATGCCCCGCTTCTGGCGTTTCGCTCGACCAATGCCGAATAAACACGCCGTTGCTTTGATTTTTACGACCACTAAAATAATCGTAAAATGCTGTTGATAACTGCCATACAACTGCATAAATACTGCACCAATGACTACAAATAGATCGAGCACGTGGCGTGGATGGCTCATAATAAGTAACATTGTTATACCGGTTACGCTCGGTTATCGTATTCTGAGCGTGTTCTGCTTGAAGCATTAAACTATTGCATCAACATGTGCTCTGCATATTTATGAAAAGGTGACTGACTGAATGAAAAAATGCTGTTAATCTATCGGCTTAATGCTTTAAGTAGGTACCTAATTTCTAATTTTATTTTTTTTATTTCTTTTAGATAAAAAATATTTACCGAAAAATCTTCCAAAGATACTTTATTCTTCATAAAAAATGAGTTGAAAATCATAACGTCACCTGAATGCTTAGCAATTAGGTCTCAGAAATTGGACAAATTGAGTCTTGTAAAATATATAGTTATTGCTGACACGATTTATTGGTACCTACCTATATATGGGTGATTCTCAAATGTGACGATTTAAAAATAAATAGGTACTATAAAATAACATTTCTTTATAATATATGTACATACCTAAGGTTATGGTTATAACTATAAAATATAAATAATGGATCAGCTAAAAACAATAAAATGCAAAATACCTACAGTTGAAAACATCTAATTATGTGTCCACTGTTGATTTATCTGAACCTATGGTTGAGACATTTATGCACCATGGCAGACATAACCTAGCCTAAAATTGTGGTACAGTGTTCATGATTTGTTGGCGTACTTAGACCAATTTCATGCTTATCATATATCAAATTCGTAAAAATATTGCGTAATCTTATATTAAAAAAACAATCTACGTTTGGGACTGCTACGTTTGTCGTATTCTGCACTTATTATATTGAAAATTTTCAAACAGGCTTATCTACCGACTATGACAAAAGACATTGAAATTAGTCAAAATGGCGACTGAAAGGTTGTCTATAGTCTCGAAGGGGCCCATTCGCAGTCTGATAAATAGGTAGACATGTGATTTTTACTTTTAAAAAATATGAAATGGTTGTGATAAAAAATATAACACGCTCAAATACATAGCAAAAAGTTAGGCAAACAGCTACATTTAATGAGAACATTTATTTTGGAATAAATTAAGACAAATGTGTGTAGAAATTAATAATAAGAAATCCTGAATGTTTCAGTTTTATATCATATTAAGTCTTAAATATATTTTATTTAGATTATCACACTTTTTGAGGTTGTTTTTTTATTTTTTTGTAATATAATGCATTCAGAATACATAAAAAAATACAAAAAAGTATTTTTAATTTTATTTGTTTGCCAAAACATTTATTATCCCTTAGTATTAGAACTGTAGCATTAGATAAATGGCTGTCTAGTTTTTGTAAAACGTAGTAGGTATTTACCACAAATATAAAGTCATTTAAAGCAGACAACTCAAATCAGCTGATTTTTTAGTTATCTACTGGTAGCATGCAGGTGATAATAACATAAGTAGGTAGGTATTATAAAACATTATTTTATAGGCTTTCGTTATTAAGATATCTGAATGTCTCAAAATTCAATATTGAAAATATTTTTCTTCGGTAACAAAGCCCTAAACCAAAAAAAAAAAACAAAATATTTAAAACTAAGTTTTTTGTGTAGAATATTCGCTTTCATAATATCCTCATTAAAAAAAAACAAAAAATATGAATAGTAATCATTTTTAAAAAAAAATCTTGTTGAATATCATGTATCGGCATAATTTTACCCTTTGAAGGTCATTGTATATTATTACCAGTAGTCCTGTATAGCGACTTAAGTTTGTTGACAACAAGCCAGAACGAGACGGCTCTATCCTGCGCGAGCGTCGCTTTTGCGTCTTGGCGCGCACTAAAATGCAATAGTTTATAGCGAGCGGTGCATCCTTTTTTGTCGACCTTCGCGCAAGGATGCGAAATCGGGCTGGATTATAATCGTGCGTCCCGCTCGTTCTTGGCTCGGCGGCGCGGGACGATGATATAAATTCGCGAGTGTCGTTTTATTGGTCGTCCGCTCACCTTGTTATTTTTATGCCTCTATTAGCGGCTGCGGCTCGCCGACTTGCAGTTATTGAATCTTTATTGTTCATTATTCCCGATTCAAGTGAGTGTTATTGGCTAATCAATGGAAATGCTCCGGCTTTTTATAGGTTCCGGACAGTTTAAGCGTCGCTCGCCGCTTTACGACTTTGCGCCTGCATGAATGGACGCCGCGACCGACTCGACGCCTCTAACTTTTACGGCCTTCCACCCAACCACTGCTCACCACTCATTCGTTTTATAGCAACGCTTATAATGTAATACATGTAAGATAAAAAAAAATATATGAATGAACACGACGTTTAAGAGGTGATTAAATTAGACAGGCGGAGATTAGGTACTTTTTGCGTTCTTTTTGCTGAGGCGCAATTTTATTAATTTTTAATGTTGTAAAATATGGCTACTGCAAATTAAAAGGCGGTGTCCTATAATTTGGAAATCATCGAAGTTTATATTCTATTATCACAAACATAAAGAATTGCACCAGCAAACAAATCATACAATTATAACACGAGCGATAACTAACAGAACCACAAAGTTTCCAAACTGAATAGCACCCATGCACAGAGACATTTAATATATGTACTTGGCACCGTCATTGTTTAATAAAACTAAGGATATACCCAGCATTAATATTCAAGGTGTAAATATATATAAAAAAAAGGTTAACCAACTGAAAAACTGAAAAACTAATTAGTTTTATTCCTAACTAACTTACCATTCCTTACACAGTAACTATTATTATCATTATTATTCAACTACCATATATTTATTATTGGCCTGTTTCTTGTTTTCTATATTATTATTATCACATACCTTTTTTTTAAGATTAGGTGTTTAAAATTTAATTTTTTACTCATTTTTTTAATTACATGATTCTATTTTTCACGGCATTCTTGGACGTATTATTTTATTTATCATTAGGCAGTATTTAATTATACGAATCTGAGCCTACCTTAGTGCGGATGTCTCGCGCGATCCAGTTAGGTTAGTTTAATTAATCTGTATCTGTTACTATGATTTTTGTGTTATAATGAATTTGAATTTTGAATTTGAATATGTTTATTGATGAGGCTATATTTGGTAGGTAATGCAAAAATATTTGAAAATTATTTATTAAAAATAGGTTTATTGTCATGAATTTATTAAATTAGTCATCCTATCCTACCAATTTTGTAGCGTCCTACCAAAATACAATAGAACAGTATTAAAATATGTTGTTAAGAATATATCAATCATAATTTTCCATCCTATGTAGGTATGTTATCTTAATTCGCCAGTTGAGCAGCCGCCGATAATTAATACTTTGCAGCCACAAGTGCTCAAGGACCGCCCGAGGGTCCAGCTTTTTCTTATTTTTTCCTGTTGAGTAAGAATAGGTTGCAATTCGCATAACTGAAATTGCAACCCTTGCTAACTGGAATTGCAACTGAAATTGCAATTCCTCAACATAGAAGTTGCTGAGGAAAAACGATTGTGCTGAGTAAAAATCGTGCGGATACTCTTACAATGGAGAGTTGACACCTACAACGGGCGAAGCTGTCACCCCAGGAAGGTATAACGATATTGATCGTTCTTTCAACCTGGAGTGAACTGTGAGACTTGAGTACGAAACATTCCAACGTTCAGCTATGTCAACTTCCCCGCGAAAGGCCAACGCCTTACCGAAAGGCAATAGGAAGTTGTGCAGTGAGCAGCCTAGCGCCCTCACTACTAGATTTAGCTGGATTTTCCGTCCTCCCGTTTGGTCACGGGTCCGTAGACGTATGCGCGGCCTCTACCTGGACTTAGCGGTAATTCAGCTCGAATTTATCGCTGATCGTGGCGTCCGTCTGCATACGGGATCGCGCGGCCAACGGGTCGTTTCAAGAGTGGGTGACATCAGGTCAACATCCACCCCAGCTGCTAAGGAAACGTATAAGACCATTTTCAGACCCCCTCCAGTTATTCGCTGGAGTACACAGTCGATTGGCTGACGTCGCGCGTTTGCCAAAAACTGCCGTCCCCAGAGGAACTGATCCACCTGCCGAGTCATGGGATACAAAGTAGGCTGGATTTTCCGTCCTCCCGCTTGGTCACGGGTCCGTAGACGCTTGCGCTGCCTCTACCTGAAGTTAACGGTAATTCAGCTCGAATTTATCGCTGATCGTAGCGACCGTTGCCCTTCTGCATACGGAATCGCGTGGCCAACGGGCCGTTCAAGAGTAGGTGACATCAGGACAAACCTCCCCCCCCCCCCGCTGCTTAGAAAACGTATAAGACCATTTCCAGGCCCCCTCCAGTTATTTGCAGCAGTGTAGGTACAGTCGATTGGCTGACGCCGCGCGATTGCCAAAATCCACCATCCCCCAGAGGAACCGATCCACCTGCCGTGTCATGGGATACAGAGTTGGTTCCACGTTCAGCCTTCTTCGAGGCTACTGGAGTTAAACAGTACGTTTAGCCGACCAGATTTAACGAGAAGTTCTTATTTGAACTGCACAGGAATCGTTAACTGCCCAGATATGTTGTCACAAAGAAGCGGCTCCTTTCATCAGAAGTTGAATATAAAGGTCTACATACAGATGGTTGTAGGTCGGTGTGGGCGGGTGGGGAAGCTCGCCGGCGCGGCGTCGGGGTTCGTTCGTATGTGCTGTTTATGCGGCCCAAACTGGCAGTTTGTAAACTCACGACCTTGCCGTTTTCATTCCCTTCATTATTATTGGGCGATTCCGGCGAGCGTTTCTCCTCTCCTTTGCTGTTCCGCGCACTCGAGCCCCGGCGAGCGTCGAGCTCAACCTCGGCGGATGGGTCGCAAACAGTTTCACTCTAGCCGCTTTTATTTCATGGTTTTAGCGCAAGTTGCCTCAAAGATAGATGTAATAGCGCCCAGAAGATTTGTAATCAGATTGACTTTATAACAATAGATAGATAGATAGTTAGAAAACGTTTACTGCAAATATTAAGACAAAACATAAAACATGCAGACTTATTGATTAAATTATAATATCTTACAGCCAACCTTCGTGGACGTGAAAGAATTTAGTTGCCAGTAGAGCAAAATATACAACAATTGAATATATTAAAAGAATAAAAAACACGACTACCGTTACAGAAAGGTAATTATAATTATTTTATTACCATTTTTATGAGATATTTATGATTTATGTATTTATCCATATAGATATATTTCCGGAATGTACTGTATCAATCCCTTAATTTGATACTAACATGATATATTTATGCTAATTTATTGGCATTTGGACATTTACACAATTATTTACTTGATATTTGAACAGTTAAGGAACCCTATAATTCTGGGGAAGGCATAACGATTCTATAACAATCCCACACACTTCTAAATTGGTTCAAGCGTTTAGAAGTTATGATGGAATAAAACACTGAAAACATACCTACATAGATGAATCCTGAATAAATTACTCTCTTTTTGGTTGGGCACTCTTGATACTGAGATAGAATTAATCAAAAAACAAAAATACCAATATTTAAAAATATAATTATTATTTAGAGAATATTTGCAAGGAGCGGAGGATAGGATAGGATGGGATAAGACGTAGAATAACTAGATATTTAGGGATATGAAATGCTTTTCCAGAGATACTTGGAAAGTCGGAAACAAGGACACGTTTCTTATATTGGACGGGAGCTAGTTTATAGCTGCATGAACGGTGAGGAAATATGGAAAAACAATAAAGTTATCAAAAAAATATATAATAACAATATGAGAGGCAGACAATTGCTGCTATTCCGTAACGCAAAACATAGTAGGCGAATCAATTTTTTTATCTATGACCGATGCTGCCCAAATTAGCGCACAAATAAAACGCTTGAAAGTTTATAAACAACGTTCGAAAGAAGCCATATTTGTATTTTTATTTAGGTATGCGTTGACCATATGCACAGCAGATATATTAAAATATATAGCAATTCGTCGGTCTCGCCTTGCAGAATAGCAGCAATGAAAGTAGGTACTATACTGCAGCATGTAGCAGAATGCACTATAACATCTCATTTCGATGCAAAAACTATGATATTTTAACTTTTATAGTCAACACAATATTCTTCATGTCAACAAGTTGTGATATTATTAATGACTATCGCGGTTGTTCGACTTTTAAATATATTAAAATCGAATTTTACCGCTTGTATTTCAAAGCAACGACGTTTCGGCGACGTTACGACCGCCGTTGTCCAAGGTAGACTAAAATGCTGTCAGTTGATTGCATAAATACCTACCTAGCGATTCGAATCGAGCACGTGGTCTATGCGATGCTGAGCATTTTACGCAGGAGTTGGAATTAAAATGTTGAACTAAAAAAATCGGCTGTATGCGATTATATCTTGGATGGCGGAAAGAACCACTAGGCGTAGTTTCAACATAACATCCATGGAACAATTATATTTCCCTCGCACTATCCGCGAAAGCCATAGAAAGAACAATAACTCTGAATTTCCGTAGAGATGAAGGTTTAAAACTCTCTACTATGCCGAACCCTTTTCTTGATATGTTTCCAACGCCGGTGGACGAGCACAGAAGCTAAACGTGATATAGAGAGTGTTATCTGCTTCGCCACCATCACCCCCCCCCCCCCCCCCTCCACCACCGGGTAAAATCTGAACAGTAACAGCATGCCGCCTAACCGCAGAGCAACCGCCGACAACTGACAGCACGTAAGAGTACACTGGGCAAGGCGGCTGTAACATCGCAGAAAGATTGGGTTTCTTAAACCTTCACGCGGTTAAATACAATTTTGTTTTAATTATAATAAGGTACTATCTCCAACAGGTTGTCGATCCCTGCCCATGGGCAATAGCTGCTTTGGAAACTTCCAGAGAAACACTTGGAAATCAACAAATATGGGAAGGAAGTGTGAATTTTGCCATGCCAACTGAATGTCGCCCCCCAATAAACTGTCAAAACAAGGAACTACAGCGGTGGCTTACAATAGTATATTGCAAGTCGGTAAAGAAAGTTTCGTTAACTTCGACTCCCGCTTCGTTGTCGATAACTTGGGTAATTGTTTCCGAGTCAATCGGAATGTCCGAAAGATGAAGAAAGTTAGCATGCACTGAAGTTTATATTTTTGTTATTAATATGGAGGACAAGGTTGTTTATATTTTTGCTAATGGAGTTACAACAGAGAATATTGTTGTGTTTTTGCTTTACAATTTTTGAAGTAATTTCCTAGCTTTAAAATATCCGTATGGTGAATAAGTAGTTTCCTATTTGGCTAATTGGCTTAAACGTTTAAGGACCACCTGTAAGGTGAAAAAAAATTCAAGAATATTTGCGCTGGTAATATAGAAAGAGATGCAAATATGGAAAACTACAGTGATGTCAAAATTAATTAGGACAATTTTTCTGATATAAGATGTTTATATATATATATATATATATATATATATATATATATATATATATATATACATTTACTAAATATTAGTGTTGAAGGAATATATCTACCATAAGCATTTATTAAAGATTTATTTCTATTCGACATTGATAAATATAATCTTTCACGAAAAAAGAAACAGATCTTGATAATGGAACCAATTAAATATTTAATAAAAATCAGTTTATTTATTTGTTGAGCAAACCTATTTCTAAAGCCTAATCTTTATGAAAGCCTGCAGTTTCATCGGCTCGAGGTCAGGTGAAAATCTAGGCCATCATAGTATGGTAATATTACGATATTCAGAGATTTTAAATTGTTTGATGTATTTATGTATTAAAATATTTTAAAAATACTAATTGCACAATAAAGTAATGTGACAGATGCAACAGAATGACGCTACGAAATAGTTGCTCTCAGTCAGACTGATTTTCAGAGCGCATCAGAATAATGGAATATTGTGCGGGCTGTAGGCTGTACGTAGGTACAAGTACCTACTGCCTTCTAAATAGGAGATTAAATCTTTAATACACCTTTCCCTTATGGATTCGCTAAGTTTATTTAAGGTGGACGCAGCAAAATAAGCGTAATAACCCCGATACACGGGCGTCTTGTTTTTAGAAATGATTGCGGTGAGAATCACACATGTTGTTAGACTGCCTACTTAATTTTTGTATACAGATAGGCGGGAACATCAATAGGAACCATCCTCTTAAAAAAGTGGGCAAATATAGCTGGCGACGGTGAGATATATTTAAAATAGGGGCTCTGGATAGAAATGGAGATGTATTTACCTACTTAGGTATTTTGAAAAAATCATTGTGTCGAAAAATGTCATCACACTTGAGAAAGTGTATCTGGTTGTAGGAATAGGAAATAAAACAAAAAATATATATGATTATCACTATTATCATCCTATGGAAGAATATTAAATATCCAAGTCATTCTGATGTGAAAGAATTACATCCAAAAACATTTTCAATGAATTCCTGAGGTGTACATAACACACTTTTCTTCACTAATCCTCACATCGCTTCCCATTATAGTAACATGAAAGTTTAATTTTAAAGAAATTATACAAAAATGATGCATTATCTAAAAGTTTATATTTAGGCATCGATAAGATTTATTTAAATAAATATCGCTTACAAATATTATTTTTTTTCTGCTCCGGAACAGCCATTTGTGTGCTCACATGTCAAACATGAGGCATCGTACATATTTCATACATTATAGTATTTATTCTAATATAGTATACATTGTACGTCGTTATGTATATATTATTGACACAGGACGCGACCCGAATGTACTCGATCGCCGTTTGCATGTCGGTCTAATTATAATGGGAAGTAAAAGTATATAGTAAAATACCATACTCGACTGGGCAACCGTTGAAGAGGTCTCAGCGGCCTAAGGTCCTAAATAGACCTAAAATGTCTGGTGCAGAAGGCAACTGGAGACTACTGCACTATATATCCCTAGTAGGTACTTAGCAATGGAAAAGTCGAAAATAGCCATGGCCCCGAGTGCCCGGCAGCCCTTTAATGAGTCAGGGGTGCTAAGAATCCCCGGGTGGAAAACTGGACCGGGATCATCAGTATGGAACAGCTTTTCCGGATGGCGCAAGACCGACAAAAGTATTCAGAGCTAACGGCCAACCTCCAGTAATGTAGAGGCACTTCGAGAAGAAGAAAAATGTATATATGTATTTGAATTGTCCAGCGAATTCTAAAAGATTAGATCAATATTTCAAACATTAATAATTTCAAAAGAAAAACGAGTATTCGATAAAAAACGGGTAAGAAATATGTATTTACAAAAAAAAAAACTAATAATTACTCATGCCAACTTCCATAACAGCAAAAACAAAACTTTAGCTGTCGCTTGCCGTGTTTAGTAGGTACTTACTTACTACCGCGTCCGTGTCTATTAAATTGCCGTACTATTGTATACCTACAGTTTTAAGATATCTAAAAGATGAACTCATATTTTTAGATGTCTCATCTCACTCATATTTTTAGATGAGACACTAACACTATGCTATATTCGTTAATGCCTGTCTATTATTTTACATATGCAACTTGTCTTCTATCTATATTAAGTAGCTCTTGATTAAAATCCATTGAAGATTGCTTAGAAAGTTGATAAATTGCAATATCACCTCCTTTTTAAAGCAATATTATAAATTGTTATTTAATTTGACTTAAACGATCAGCATCTTATTAAAAAATCGATGAATATATCTAACAGAACAGCATTGAATAGCAGCGCACAAAATTGATGTGCTAGGAGTGAACACTCAGACAGCTGTCACACATTTTAACTGTTATTTAAAATTGTCGGTATCCAGTATCCTACGCGGTGTATTGACCTCGTGGATTTATCAAAATGTTCCAAGTAAATTATACAGATAACCAGCGAACGGACCTCTCTTACAGAGTCCATTATTTTTGTAATGTTAACATTAATATTCGCATAATAATTAGTTGAATGCGGTAACATGAATACAATCTTACAATAAATACTTTTAGCGTTCAGATAATATGGACCCTTATCTTAATTAAATGCAAGACCACCGCCGTTCAAGGTCATTTTAACGTGCTCTTCCAGTGTTTAGGAGCTGTCTAAAGTATATACTATGTTTATTTTAATAAATAATATGATTATTTCCTCACGACAATTCTGATTATTGAAGCTAAATAAAATAATAAAATACGCGAAAGATTTTAAATTCGCTATAAATTCGCTATAGGTAGGTATATTCGATTATAAATTCGCTCTAAATAAATGTTTTATTATGAAAGACTTTATCTATATAAAATATAATGCTGATATATTATACGTTATTCTTAGATAGATAGATAGATAGATAGATTTTTAATCGAAGTAGACTTACAGTACTTTCCGAACGTCTTAGGTTTCTGGACTAGGTTCTAGGTTTCTAGAACTAGGTTCTTGCTAACCTAGAGCCCGTAATGGCTAGTTTATTTATGAACCTGGTGTTCCTATTGTGAATCCTTATAGGTATTATAAAATGACTGTTAAATGATTTTATATCTTTTAAAATAAATAACAGACTGAAACTCCAAAGAGCCTTCTCATATGTAGACTACAATTGGTAGCAAACGGTTTCGTGCAGCTTATGCCACAAGCTCCTTTGTGTTTTCAAATCAGTCCAACTCACGATTCAACTACGCCACAAGCCCGTAAGAGGCCAACGCCTTAACCGCGAGATAGCAAGGAGTGTTACCCGGCGGGCCTACACTCACGCCCTTACTCCCAATTGTGACCAGATTACTCCAGTCTCTCGATTGGTTACGAGTTCTAGGTCGCTTGCGCGGTCCTCTCCCTTACGAAGCGGTGAAACGGTGTTTACCGAATCTATCGCGGACCACAGCGTCCTTTGCCCGGATGTTCACCCAGGATCGGGTAGCCGATGGTCGTTTCAAGGGCAGTCGCCGTAAGCTCCGCAACCACCCCCGCTCTATAGGAAACAGTACCGCTTCCAGACTCCCCCGACTATTAGTCAGAGTGCACAGTCGATTGGCTTACGCCGCACGGTGCGCAGACCGTCCAGGAGCGCCAGAAGGTTGATTCCCAGGGGAAACTAACCATACGGCCAGAGTCCTACCCAGGCTCGCACTTCATGCGTGGAGGCCGTCGGATAGGTGTTGACCCGTGAGTGTGACCAACCCAGAACAGAATGGGTCTTCGTGGCCATTTCAGCAAGGTGGAATCAGGAGGAAGGAGGTATCCTGATGGTTAATTCCAGACTGGTCCTTATCCTTCCAAAACTGGCAGACAAAGGGCGAGGCTGCCCGCCGGGTATCTTTCCCGGTGCCTCGCCGTAAGGAATTAGCATCTGTCGGGCACGTTGGATTAGCTAGACAGTAGATTTGTATTTGTCTCTAAGTCATCTACGCTAAACCCACGGGAGATAGAACGATCACTATAGTTAAAACTTCCTGTAGTGACAGGCTCAACTACAATTTTGATGGCGAGAAATTACCATATAATTAAAGAAAATATTATCATGCATGCCGAAGTTTAAACAGAAAGAGAATTTACCTAGTCAAAAATGACCATAGCTTATTTTCATGAAACCTATTATTATTTTTGTAGATACCTATAGGTAGTTACCTAAATAAGTACCTAGATATCTGTAGAAATGAAAAAGCTTCATGTTTCTAATTATTAATTTATAGAAACTTAAAATTACCTCGTTATTTTTTTGAGGTTTATTTGTTCGTGCGAAATTTGTATATTTTATTTAATGCTTCTAGTTTTTTAGGAGAATTCTTAAATGTCATAGCAGGGAATAAAAAAAATCAATATTACAAAGGACTCCCGTAAATACGTGTCTCAAAAAAGTATTTTGTCACCGATAAGTTACAATTTCCCTGGTAATATATGTTTTTATTGAAAAATACCCACAAATATTGTACCTAGATACTATTAGCAAAATTCTACCAATTTACCGGTGGACTTTCAAAATCTTATTTTTTTAGAATCACAGACTTTCGGAGTTAGAATCACCATTGTAACTTTTAAATATTCGCAAGCTACAAGTAGGTATATTCCATAGAGAAAATGATATGAATTTTTTACCCGGCAACCAGAGGTGGCTGAATTTTTATATTTTTACTTTATATTGTTGGCCTAAAATTAGTACCTGGGCATAACTTTTCATTGGATGAATATCATCTAGTGGCGGGTCACAACATAGTTGATAGCGCGAAAATATTATCTGGGCTTAAAATACATATATATACCTACAAATTTTCATGGCTATGGGATAAACGGTATAAAAGTCGATGTGCTGCAACATCATCTAGTAACGAGTTACAAAAAAGTTAAAAGCGCGAAAATAGTATGCGATCACAAATATCTATGTATATCAATTTTCATGGCGATCGGTTGAGCAGTACCTAAAGAAGTTGATGTGCTGCAGCGCCATCTAGTGGTACCTACAACAAAGCGAATATCATAAAAACCTTCTCCATGAATAATTACAAATATGCGCCAACTTTCATGGCGATCGGTCAAACGGTGTCTGAGTCTATTGAGCTCGGACAGACGGACAGACATATATACCATTATCCATTTATATATTTATAAATATATATATATATATATATATATATATATATATATATATATATATATATATATATATATATATATATATATATATATATATATATATATATATATATATATATATATATATATATATATATATATATATATATATATATATATATATATATATATATATATATATATATATATATATATATATATATATATATATATATATATATATATATATATATATATATATATATATATACCTATATATATATATATATATATATATATATATATATATATATATATATATATATATATATATATATATATATATATATATATATATATATATATATATATATATATATATATATATATATGAGCCCTGTCGCAAGAAATATCATTGAATACTGCTATTGTTAGGTAGAAAGGCATTGTCCTCCTAAGCGATATGCTCAAATGATAGCTTATAGATCCAATCCATTCTTTTTCATTAACTAGAAAGAAACGATTTAAAAACAGCATAAAAATAAAGTAACAAATGGTAACGCGTTAGCTATTGCAGGTATTTTTGCATTGTTATTTTTCAAAATTGTATTTTTCAGAAAACTTTCGGTGTCTTACATCTAATATGTAGGTATACCTACATATTATGCAAAACTAAGGCCAATTAAAAGTTTTCACAATTTAACTAGAAATCTATTACATCGGAAAATACAAAATATACAAAACGTTTCGAGGATAGGAATACGAAAGCCACAATATCAAATCGATAAATGTATTTAACTTATTACATGAAATAAAATGCTTAAATACATAATATTGCTACGAACCTATGACCAGACTAGAGGACGGAGAAATACGACCAAATCTGGCAGTGAGGGCTTGAGGCTGCCCGCGGTAAGGCGTTGGACTCTCACGGGCATGATGGCGTAGTTAGGCCGTAGACTGTGTTGAAAATATATCTGATATTGTTATACCTTCTTGGGGTAGCGGGTACGTCCTTAGTAGTTGACAACTCTAAAGTTATTCCAGTAGGTATGACATCTGGTGCAGCTCTTTAAGGATCAAATTTTATTGACCGTTCGCTTTTCACTTTATCCAACCACTGTTGAATATTTCCTTTTTCTCTTGCAACATCTTAACTGTAGGCATGTACCTACCTACATAATTCTGATTTTGCACACCGATGCACACTTATAGTTGTCACCGACTTAGAAAGATAGTCGGGAATTATGTTATTGAATTATGATTATTAGTTGGTTATCATTTATTGTTACTATATAATTTGTAATGATTACGTTATAGCGTCTTTTTATGTTGCCGAATAGGTATACGAATATAAGTAAATATACAATAATATACTCGCTGCATTGGAACAAGTCCTGGTAGTCTGTTGGGCGGCAGTAGTACCTAAACATAAGCTAATGCTCATATCGGCCGTGGTAATGATTTTAAATATAAATAAATGTAATAAATATAAATGGTTATTAATATTAGTAAGAAAAATATGCTTTGTAAATGTGTAAATTATTAAATAAATAAATAAATAAACCCGAAATATAATAACTGCATGACGCTATGTTACAAGAAGTACGAGAAGTAATAGCTACAAAAAGCAGTTTATTGGTCTATAAAACTAATACCACATCCGAAGAATACTAGGGTGCAGTAGAAATGCTACAAACTAATGTATGATATAATTATGTACCTACATCTAAAAATATCGTTAAAATAAAAAAAAACACATGAACATGCGAATATATTATTATTATAGACGCCACTTAAATATCAAAGAGCAGACGACATAATTCAATCAATCGAGTATCTATTATTTTCATGACACAATTTTTAAACTAAAGTGGTCTCGAGAAAACACTCACCGGCCGTCGGAGATATTTCGGTCGCGTCCCCGCGCGCTATCTCTTTCTCGCGCGGATATATTAGGCATGAAAGAAAGAGCGCGAGCGTATACCGCGCTGGACCGCTCGACGTTTCATACAGTATTGCTTGTATAATATTGAAAACGCGGTTATAGTCGATAAAAACACTGCACTGACACATGTATTATCCATAAATATTAAACTTTTATCGATATTTTTCGTAGACTATTAAATTTCGGCAAAATATGAAAGTTTTATTCGGTAACAGCCAAATTCCAGCGATACGCTAGCCGTTCGATAGATAGGTAGGTACCTACTTATGCGTATGTCGGGACTCGTAGTATACCAGGGCCGTATTTGAGCAAAGTACGAAGACCAGATTAAATGGTTACTATTAACGTGACTTCGGTAGGTTATTAATAATAATTATAGTCATGAGTAAATTGATAACATCTATATAAAGTTTAAAAATAAAAATTAGGAAAATTTATAAATGCAACGGGTAAGGAAGCAATAAGTATCTACATAATTAAATATAAATTAATAATTTTACTTTAATGGTACCAACTTTAAAAGAAACTAAATCGAACTATAACCAATCTATGTACCTATATCTTTAACCATTTTTTTGTATAATAATATAAAGATAATGGGCCCAATTGCGTTTCTTCGAGACAGAGCAAAACGTTGGAGCGGAATATGAAATGAACAGTCATCATTTTTTCTCGTTTCGAAACTAATTGTCGAACTTACAGGCGTCCGTATAAGTTTAAATATAATTTGTGCGGTATTAGATTCAGCTGCTTTACCTTCTGCGGGTATTTTTAATGTGGAAAAGTGACAACCGTTTATTTCACATTCCGCTTTAACGTATTGCACTGACTCGTTCACATTAATTTCCGATTTTACTTTACGAAGAAACGCAATCGAGCCCAATCTCATCATATTAAAAGCTATTATCTTAACTCTTGCAAGATTTTGTTTATTTAAGAGTTTTTTAGTGTTAAAGATTTAAATGGCCAGGTACATAGTTTGTGTTTCTAATTTGAAATGCATCGATTGATCTATGTTTTTAACTCTCGCAATTATTATCCTAACTTAACTAATGTTTTCCCCAATATCCTTGAATGCAGTTATTCCAAACATTAAAACTAGGATAAAGTGTCCTAAGAGTATAAGTTCGTATCTATAATAATAACGTTGAAGTACTATTGTAACTTTCCACATTCATTATTACCTATCGATTCTTTTGAATGAGTTATCATAAATGACCTGCAAAAGAAAGTGATTAACATTATAAGTACGTCATTTTATTATCTGTACTCTTTGTTGGTGGTTGTTGATATTGTGACATTTTTACCCATTGCGCTTTATTTGCTGTATCGATCTATTATTTAATCAAAGAAAAAAATGGTAGGTATCTGTTCCATGAAAATCTATTATCGGTCTTAACCCCTCAAATGAATGGCGATTAGCTCGGGTTGCCTACGGCAAAATGTATATAAATTTATATTTACATTTACATTTACATTTACATAGAGCGGGGTTTACTATAGAGCTATAGCATTACTATAGAGCGGATTACTATAAAGCGGCGCACATTTACATTTATATTTACATTTATATAAATTTATTTTGTATACATTTTGCCAAGGCATCCCTTAAGGGACGCCTCACATTTGAGGGGTTAATATAGTAATAAGATTAGATACATTGTAACTTTATTAGTATATTCTACAACAACTCATATAATAAAACACATTTATTTACAGTGTATCCAAAAACAATGAGTCCCAATCTTTTATTACAATTTTTGTGCAGGTACTCACAATAAAGAAATAAGGAGTAGTACAGCAAGTAAAAGGCCATATGTATAGATAGATAATTGATAAAAGCCCACGTTGTTTGTTTCTGATTAATTTATGTTTATCCTTTTTAGAGAATACACATTGCAATCTGAACGGATTCAATGTTTTGGAATTTAGAATATTGCGTTATCATCGTAACTACGTATGTGTGCACACACATAGCAGACGCGTTAAAGAATCATCTTTGCATGCCCGTAAAAACAAATAATTTGCAACCATTTACTTCTTAATTTTCTGTTCTAGAATAGGAAGAGTAGGATAGAATCCTACTCTTCATTGCGATAATATATTGCTTCACAACTTCGGATTTCTTGGCTGCGTAATTCTTACAGGCAATCGACATGGTTATTAAATATATGATTCCTTAAATTTATAATTTTTCCAATGTGAATGCAACACCTTTAAGTGGATTTTCGTTGCAAGCATATACTGAAAGATCGATTTTGAAGCGACTTTTCTTGTTTTTTTCGAAATACACTGTCACTGTTTGTATATGTAGATACTCGATATCTGAAGAACGCGGGATCCTCTTTTAAAAACGCTTTGTCTGATATATTTTTCTCGTCAATGGGCTTATTAGGTACCTACAGAATTTGATATACCTACCTATACCTAAAATGTAAATTGTGGCTTCTATCCAAATAGATGACTGTGATTTTTTTAAATTATTATATAATCACCAAGTTTTGAAAATTTATTAATATATATAATAATAATACTGATTAAAAATGTTTTTGAAATGGAACTTAGAATAGGTACATCAATTGAAAAACTTAGAATATCATAACCTTAAACTTATTAAACATAATGAACATTTATTTTGGAAATCTGTTTTATTAATTGATAGAAAAAGCTGATAAGTTTAGGGATTCCTTACAGAAAATGGATCGAAAAGCTGCCATACAAACGGACGACCGAGAAATCACAATATTATCCGTGCGGTTTCCAACTTCTCTATCAGATATCAAAATTTAGTAAGCTTCTTGAGTTGCAAAATTTAAAGCTGGATGATTAAGGATCAAAAAGTGTTCAACGAATTACCCGACATCAAAAATATAGACATATGCGAATTAAGCAGAGCGCGAGCGCATTGAAAAGTAGAATTGTAGGTTTCATCTTACTGTTTCATTTTTGGATTTTTTTGTAGAGCACAATATCGACTTTTGTTTCCAGTTAAAGATGCGGATGTGCGTACCGGAATGTTAAATAAAATCTATAGTTTTAATGGTTGATGTATCGCTATAGCGATAAGTCCGCTATTTGTGCATAAATTGATTTTTTTATAAAATCAGTGTAAAATTCCTTAAGTAGGTACCTAGGTAATGTTTTTATAGCACAATAAATTTATTCTAATCTATTCTAAAAAAACTAACCTTCTATCTCAGCATTTTTCTAATAAACCCATTAACAAGCAGGTTAATTAAACCGTTTTTCTTTTACATTTGGAGAATGTTATATAAAGTTGGTGACCGTACGAATAAAAATGGGATTTTTCAGTCGTCCGTTTTTATCACAGTTCGTTGACTTGATTAATGGACGGCCCCCAAATCTAATCATCTATTCCCATTGTTGAAAAAACTTATGGGAAAGAATTTTCAGAAATCGGATAAAGCATTTTTGAGATATCGAGAAGCCGCATTATTTTCTTTTTCTGTTTAAAATGTTTTTAAACGATGAGAAATTTACTTTTGAATAAAACCTATTTTGTTTTTTTTTTATGTATGTAAGACGTTTCGTGCCAGTCTTGTCGGGCTGGCTGGCGCTAGCCTAAAAACACAATTCCGACTATACGTTATAAAACTAGGTAGGTACATACGGTACACCCATTATTAATCCATAATCTGACGATGCTGTGTTAACCGAAAGTATCAGAACAAAACTTTTGCAGCAATAGTTCTTAATGCGGCCCTGTTAACCACGCCCCCGTCGACACACTGATTTTGGCAAGAGATCTGGTTTGGCAGCCATCTTTGTTGGGCTCACGCTATCGCGCCAGAGCGGGATGAATATACGGCAGCCGAAAGAGACGCTCGAGCGCCCGCGCAACGAGTGCGACAAAGACGAGTATATTCCACTCGATATTCCTATAAGTAACCGGTTGCCGGAATGTATATAACGACTCCGGTTCTCACTTCGTATTCGCCCGCCGTCGCTGAGCCGTCAGACGGAGAAGTCAAACCAGATTTTATTTTGGATGGATTTTGTTGGAGATTTCATGAAATACTAGATTTTTTGGGAGATTTTTATTATTAATCTTTGTTATGATTTTTTTTACTGCATCGGCTATATAATTATGTATTATTAATACTCATACCCACCTACTCGTAAAAAATATTACTTGTAGAAAACTACGGTTATACCTATACCTAATTAAAACCTATTAATAGCTATTAACCTATTATACCTAATTAAAAAATACAGTTCTAGAAATATTACTATCGTGGATATAGGTATTCAACTGAAATAACTTATTTATGTTTGATAATTTATTTGTTTCTTCTTACTTTAAGGCCAAGTGACAGGCAAATACCAATTCCAGTGAGGGTGATATTAGTATTCTTACAAATGATTGTGTAATAAATTATATATGGGTAGTTAGCCAAAAACCTTAGGTAGGTACGATATAAACAAATATTTATAACGCAACATTTTTTCTATGTAGCTTGAAATCCATGAATGAATTTCGATAAAAATGCTCAAAAAGGATTTCACTCTATGGATCACAATGATCGCTATAGAGATGTATTTAACATTAAAAAGTTTTCGTTTATCGCAGAGTCAGAGTTGAGGAACAGGGTAATCATATAGAAGACCTAGTGAAATTTTAATAAAATGCGAAAAAAATCACTTAGAGTATTTTTTGTGGTTTCTAGAAACCGCGTGAATGAATTTTGAAGAATTTAGGACCCGTTTGGAGGATTAATAAATTTATGGACTCACAAATTGACACCGGGACATGTTATTTTAATAATCGGAATCTGGAAGTCATTACTAATATTTTTGAAACGCATTATTAATATTTCTACTAGTAGTTGTCATAAAATAGAAGATTTATTATAGGTAGGTACATAGTGCTTTACTGAATACAAATTTAGTCACCTGAAATAATTTAGGTAATTATATCACTCTTGTTATAATATACCTATCTAGTTAAACCTACTATTAAAAAATATATATTTTTATTATGTGATGTGATGTTTAGGGTAATAGGTAACTCTCTAAATTCTGAATTAATTGCTTCACGCTTAATCATGATCATTGTTTTAAGATAACTATTTATATTCGTACGATGTAAAATACATAGTTATTAAATAAAAATTACAAATTCGTTGAATTTCTGTAGGTACCTAGGTAGGTACCTACCTATTTAATTGAAAAAGCAATGGAAATATGTAAGAAAAATTATTATTTGTATTATGAGTATTTTAATTATTCAAAGAATATGAAAAGTTATGTTATAACCATTGTTTTGAAATTATATTTATAAAATCTTCAAATATTAGGTAATCTAATTTCGTAAAATTTTAGGCGTCTTTCGATTCATATAACCTAGGAGGTACCTATCTACTAAAATAATCGAAAAACATAGGCGACTGCCTCTCAATATTTTCCTATTCATTGACTTGATGAATTAAAATTTATTGTGACAAAAGAAAATGTTGAATATAAACTACTAAATAGGTTATAATATATATTCCATTTTTTTAAATATTTTTTTATACGAATATAATGGTATTTTATATGAAATTTTATTTTGTTGTATGCTTATGATTCGAGTTCAATAGAGCTAAATAGGTAGGTACTTCGATAAGTACCCAAAGGTAGGTTTGACATAGTAGATACATATAAAATATCGTTTGTATTACTCCTGACTAGGCAGAGCCTGTTCTAAGGAGAACACTAATATAAATATACCAAATGATTATAAAAAAATACTTTCCCCAAAAAAAATCGGAATTGAATTACGTACCTACCTAGGTACATGATAAAAATATCAAGATGATAAAATATTGTATTTTTTTTGCGGAGATATCATCATGTAACATAATCACGATACCTATATCTAAAAAGGTAAGACGACTTGACTATAATTGCAAAACAAGTTTATAGCTACAACAATTATTCTGAAAATAGTAGGTATCAAATAATAATGGCAAAGCTTTCCGGAATAAACGCACCGCCTTATTACTCTGCATAATATATAGGTAATACGTGTAGGTAGATACCTACTTACCTAGCTATAGATAAAATAGCATATTACATGGCAGATAATGATCACTATTTCTCACCTCCTATATCGTGATAGCGATCCGTGACTCATCATCCAATCATAATCTCTTAACCCTTGAGCTCGGGCGAGGCGCTAGCTCACGGCATTTCATATTCAGCCATCATCGCCTCTTTTGTGAGATAACCCACAACTACGATATAATAAAAAATATTCGTAAAAAACCTGCAAATTTACACAGTATATACCTACGTAGGTATGGTTTTTTTAGTAATATATCTATCGTAGATTATACGTTTAAGAGGCTAAAATATCGCTGTTAAAAACCTCCAAACTAAATTCAATTCTTCTAGGGATCGCACCCGGTTTGGAAAGTGACATATAAGAGTATATTCTCCCGTCGGTCAGTTTTAAAACTCGGTTGGTTGTCACTTGCAGCAATTTGTGGCCGCAGGAGCTCAGGAGACAGGGACATTCGGGACTTTATAAACAGCCAAGACACTGTATAGTTTTCAACTTTCGAAATTCGCAGATGAAAACATCATAAACATTTTTGGCTATTTTTTTGACAATTTTAAGTAGCATGTTTTAATTATTCTGACTTTTTCTGATTTTAATTTCTTGATTATTTTTATTGATTATTTTAATTTGTGGTTTTAGTAAATAAATCTTAAAAATGATTTTGATGTCCTAAAAGCAATAATGAAGTAACTGTATGTACCTACGTGGTGATAAATTTAGATATTGTAAAAACGAACCAATAGACTGTAATTTAAATGTAGGTACCTACCTACCTAGATATTAAGTTTCTACAATCTGTTAAGATTTTTTTGGAAATATATTGAAATTGAAATAAAAAATATAGCATAATTTGCCGTATGTCTGACTGGAAGAGAAATGGTCGACAGGACAAAGAGTAGGTACAATAGCTGCGTGCGACACAAAACTCTCATAGTTTTGGAAATATAAAACTGGAATAGGAAGTTGGGCTCTGTTTCTAGAAAGATAAAAGTCACTTACCTATTCACGAGTAAATTATTACTGACAAGTGAACATTTTATGTTAAAGGTGTTTCTCGAAAGGCACGAGTCTTGCACCGCCAGAATTTTTTAACAATACACCAGTGATATCTAGGTAGGTACTTAGATTCACACATGTGACTTTTAAATTGTCACGGGTAGATAAGGTACAACTTTATACTCTTGAAAATGAACCGAAATTTTCACCCGAGGTGAGTGAATTTCGCATTATATTGTATTGTTGAACATTCACGGACAAAAATATAAAATCAATTCTTACATTTTTATTTTGTTATTACGGTTTTATAAAGAATAACGATGTTTTAATCGTAATTTTGTTGATTACCAAGGAATTTCGTTGAAATTCCATTACTCGATTATATTTATTTATTTATTTAATTTAACAACGCATTTACAATAAATATGCATCGCTTACATTCATGTCAATATTTAATAAGTATTAAAAATAAATAAATAAAAAAAACAATAATTGAACACGGCCGACATGAGCATTAGCATGTGTAAGTGCTGCTGCAGCCCAACTAAGTGCCAGGACTTGTTCCAGAGCAGCGAGCTCTCTTGATTTGTATTGACATATTTTCGGCAATTTTAAACAAAGAAAAGAAAAAAAAACATATAAATATATATTACCGTCACCATTATAAATTAAAGCTAATAAACAAAACCGGAAATATTAAAAATAGAATACAGAAAATAAATAATAGTTTTAAAAAAAAATATAAAAAAAAAAACAAATAATAATAATATAAAGCAATAATAACCAAAATTAATGAATAAGAAGTCATGATAATGATAATGAATATTAAGTAATAAAAAGTCAGCGAAAATAATCAAAATAATAATAATAAGAATTATCAAGGATAAAAAATTAATGGTTGAATTTAATGATAGGTATGTAGGAACCTATATGAATATTTTCCTTTCGGTTAATACGGAAATAACATTATAATATAGTTTCAACATGATTGATGTATTCGGCTAAATCCGTACGTATACGAATTCATTCTGTCATATTACAAGCGAGATCCCAAGGTCGCGACGTAATGAAATAACATTACGACACGGTAACTAACGTCACGCTAACGCCGTTATGCGTCATGTTAATTCATACGTGTGGACGACAGTCCGCGTTATATACGTAATCCTTGTTAAAGAATGCGTATTTCCGTGTATTACAACGATATATTTTTCTCTGTATACCTGTCACGTAAAAGACGTTGAAAGAGATTGACAGATTGTATGACACCAGTACATAAGTGGGTGTAACTGGTGTATTGAATTCATCAAAACGTCATTTGTTATACTGGGTAGGTAGGTACGCTCCAATTTATTAATATCACTATGGTTTTACAACAGTTCTATCAAAAACAATGAAAGGTGAATACTCTAATTTCACTTCACTTGCCAGTTTTCAATTTTATCTAATTTTCAATGTTCCTCCATTTCTCGCCTCAGTAATTTTCATATATTTTTCTACCTCTTCTTTTCAGTGAATTTCATTTTTTTATGTGAATGCATCCATAAATTTGTTCTTATACTGGGACCCCAACAGGATGTCCGATAACACTGTCGCATTGCAGCTCAAAAAGTATTGTTTATTTAGAAATCGCAATATACCTCATGTGTTGAAGAAAAAAGGAATTTGTGATAGTGATGTAATGTGCGTGGCAGAGAAAAGCGAGCTGCGATTTTGTAGATTACTGACTATAGGGATACATTTTTTAGCGTCTACTGCGCGTGTCACAAATTGTTTGTCAACAATCCATTTTAAAATATTGGTTTCCCCTTCCTTCTTTCTCGGTACATATGTAGGTATGGCAACTAAACGATCTTGGCGAATATTATACATTTATTACTTTAACTGTCAGACCTGCGCCACAGACATAACTATCCATTTTTTTAAACATTTTCAAATTTCAAACGTCATACATACTATTTGTGCTTGTGAGTATTTGTGGGAGTATCCAGTGTCTGTGTTTTCAGTCATCACAACTAATCGAGAAATACTTGTATTAGTGAACTTCTAACCACAAGCATTCATTACTTTGAATTAGTAACTATATGATATTACTTTCGAGAAACAGGGTACTGGAGGCCAGACTGAAAGTTGATAATGCTGCGGGCATACCCGCCATCTCAGCATGTTGTAACGAGCTTTTCATAATATCACCCAGAGATGTGTTGCAAGGACTTTAGGACAAAAAATCTACCAGCCAGATCCACCACGATTCCGACAGAATCTAACCCTGTCTCTAGAATCTAAGTTACTTAATAAAAACCATTGATTCATTGAAAGCTTCACAAAAAGTTTTGAATCACAGCTGTAAACAATACAGCTGGTGTATAGATATGTGAGAGTGGCCACCCTTCACTAGACTCCAATTGATTGTGAGCGAAGGGTTGTTCTCATCAGGAAGTTTTCTCCGTTATTGAAAGTCGTGGATGTTGAAGTTGAAGTATTTATTCAGAAGGTCTTTAGTAGGTTGCCAGTTCGTAACGCCTTGATTGATATTTCGCCGTTGTGTAGGTAGTGTGGGCGCGAGGTGAAGCCGTGGTTGTGTATCCGAAGTGTGAAGCGCGCGATAGATTCGAAGATAATGATAGTCGCGTATACTATGCGTGATTTGTTGACTCGAAGATAAAGAAGAGCGCGAGTACTTGTTAATGCGCGGTTACTGCCCTCCAGGGAATGATATCGATCGATCGAAATGTACTGCGTTTTATATTGTAAGCAGTGACGCAATAGTTGTGAGTGGGGTGAGAAATGTTTATTAATTTCGTATCGATCAGAAGAAATGACATTAGTCATCACTTAACTGTGCAAAAAATGCCGAATTTAGTTGGAAATCAACTGCAGCTGGCTCGTGTAGATTTGAGCGAATTTGCGGTTTCGATTCTGTAGAAATTACTTTTTTGCTGTGGGTATGTTGGGCTGAAGTTCCAACAGATACCCCAGCTGTAATGATTTACAGCTGTTCAGAAAATGTATGATAGTGTAGTTTTACGATTACTATTAGGTATTCGATTTATAGGTTAATACCTATAGGTACCTAAATTTATAGGTACGATAAGAATTCTTTCTATAAACAATGTTTTATTATTTTGAGAATTGTATTTTTGAAATATACCTATTAGGTTATCAGAATATTATTCCAAGTCATGCAAAGACTTCCTCAGGGTTACACAAAATTAACATAAACGATTGACATTCAACCAACCAATATACTGTTCTGGAAATATTTATTTATTATTCTCAATGAACATACAAGTTAGACAGCAATGCGTTGCCAGAATTTCTATACCTATTTCGTCAATTTAAATTATAATCACATTTTATACGCTATCTACATACATAATATACACGCATAGAATCGTTTATGTCAGTCTGATACCATGATGTCTAAGCCAAGTTTCGTTTCCATAACAAACCTAGTAGCCCTGTTTCTCCATTCCTTTATAAACATTCCATAATATTTTAACCATCGTAGGCAGCTGCATCTAGTAACTCAACATAAAAATATAAAAAGCATCAACCTCTCACAAATAGTAATAACGTGCGATCACTTGGCAATTATATCAAAGCATAGACGCTTTACTTTTAAAGACAGCTTTATTATAGCATCTATCTAGCTATCTAGCCGCAGCTACTTGGGATGGTTATGAGGTCCAAATCTTTTGCGTTCGTTAGTTCAGGCCAAAACAAAAAAAAACTGGTACTAAATCAAAGCTCTCGTTAAAGGGTCTCTTGTTATTTTTACACACTGACTGACTCACTCTTCTCCCACATCATATAACTATGTTAAAATAACCGAGGCGCCAGACAAATATTTTATTTTTTTGTGTCAAACTGGGCACGTCCCTTATCGACATAGAATTTACATACATATTGTTCAATTGCACCTACATAATATTTTGTTTATTGTTTACCGATAATGATGTGTATGATTTACCGATAATGATGTGTATAATTTCGTTTAAAATGAAATAATAAAAAGGCGAGTTTATTTGGCATATTCAGCCGAGGAAAATTTATATTTTTCTAAGTGGTTTTATGGATGTCCAATTTATAAAATTAATTAGCTCTCAGGTTTACAAAAGTATAGTACCTAGTATATCTACATACATACATTCGGCTTTTTACGACATAAAGAGATAAATAAAATAAATCTCTGTTGAGATAGGTAAATTGACATACCTACAAGAAATTTAATAGGTACACATCATTCCAGCACATCGTTCAGAAACCGGTTGTTTAATGTTGGATATTATTGTGATTTCCAACATATAATGAGTAAGATAACATGATACAATATTTCCAAATTGGTACAATGCACGCCCAATAAACATTTTTTTGAATTAAGTGCCGCAACATTTGATTGGCATAATAAATAATGAAGGTAAACGCAAATGAGTAAAAACGTTTTGATTATCTAATATTTGATTAGCTTGTTGCTTACTGCTATCGCACATAACAAAATATTACTCCAAAAGTGTTACTCCTTTTTTTGAAGTCGGTTAAAAAAAGACTAAAACCGAAAATAGTAGCAGATGATTTTTAAATCAGTTTTTCGTGTAAAATAATTTCAAATTAGGTTTTCGAAAAATAATTTTTAATTAATATATTGTGAGTATCGTCAGGTATGTGCCAATAGTAGGTATCTACGCATTAAGTAGATACATTAAAATATATTACAACCAAAATAAGTATTGAAGGTAAGTACCTACACAAATTTAAATACGTTAGTAGGTAACTATCTAATTATAAAACAACATGCACGTACCTTTGTATAATTACAATATTAGACAGTAAATAGATCGGTTCCCAAAAAGAGGCCAAGACCTGTAGATTGACTAGTCCTTGTAGTGGATATCTACACGCATCTAATTAATATTCTGTGACTCATATAGTTACTATAAATAAATATATCTACCAAAAATATATTCAATAAATCGTGTAGTTTTCAAGGCTGTCTTGTTGCCTACGACATCGTAACGCGTTGCGAAGAAGTTCTGCCCTCCACTGCTAGATGGCGCTCCACTTATTTTCGTTCCCCTCCCGGTAGAGCGCGCGGAGCGACCACTTTGTGGCCCAGTCGTCTGATGTAATGGGTCTATAACAATAATAATAATGATTACACCGTCTCTTTCTTTTACGTTTATTGATACGAAAATGTTAATGTTTATATAAGTGGGGCCGCGACAAGCATTTAGCATAGAAAATAAAATCACAAGCATACATTACATGACGGTGCTAATAATAACAGCGTTTCTAGTTTTGTTTTGATTATAGGTAGTAAGTTTAGTAGTTTTTTTTAAAGTGCACAAATATAATAAGGGGGATTATTATAAGTATACGATTATGTGGACTTAATAATTTTATTATTAGGGGAGAAAATTGCGGTGTTGGTGATGATATTTTATGGACGTATTTTCGTGATAAACCGGTAGATGGCGCGAGCTAAAATTGTGATTTAAATATATAAATAAGAACTTTGATATAATTTTATATTCATTAGCAATCAAGATAACCTTATTAAATAGCAACATTCTTGTTAATAGCTAATTAAAAGATACATAAGAATAGATACGCACGTAATCTTGCAGGCATTCATTTATAGTCACTTTTAGAAAGTAGGTAATATATTTTAGGTAGGTACGTTTAGTCAGGGGCGTTTTTGAGTCCCAGCGAAGGGGGGTGGGGAGAACGGCCCTCCCCTTTGGGTATTTTACAGTTTCGAAAAAGTTATTATCTGTGAGTAGGTATAAAAAGATTAGGGGATTATATTTATATTTTTATATTACGAATAATTACCGTTAATAAAACATATCTAGAATTATGAAGTCTCAACCAATCGTTTCATCGATTGTTAATTTTGAACAAAGTGTTGACAATAACATAGTGTACGTATTTATCGGTGTCTAATTACCAGTTGGTGTAGGATGACACACCAGTACCTACCTACATACGTAACATACTTACCTTATCTCTGATATAAACCTCTTGTTTTTCTATCATATCTACTTCAAGCAAGGTATTATAATTCAAGTTATAATATTCTCATTGATCACAAATATTTCCGAATATAAAACACAGTTAAACTGATTGCTAATACTTCAAAGGAAAAATGTTCACATACATGCTCCAGTGTACTCCCAAATCAACATCAACCTATCTTCACGAGCTTCTTGAACCATTTCTTTCGCACCGTACATATTTTCTTCAGATTATGATAATGTAAAATTCTCATCACGACACTGATTTCTCTCCCTACCTATATGGTGCAAGACTGTTGTAAATCCTCTGGTAAATATAAGGCACTCGCCTTCCTTAGAAGAATAACTACCAAAGGGTAACTACTATTATGCCAAAGGTAACTACATCTCAATGAAGTCACCAGTTCATCTCCTTCCTCTCCTATCTACATCTCTACAGGCGCTCTTAGATTTAAGTATACCTAATAGTAGTTTCTCTGTATTTTACATTGATATAAAAAACATTCATTTACACATCAGTAGTATTTTACTTGAGTTCGCTACCGAGATGGCGTATTATGTAGGTAATACAGACAAGAATATCCGATTATATACAATAGTCAATTTTAAGTATATTGACATTTTTCTTACTTTCCGAAATTATTTTACTGGTAAAAATTCAATATTTTGCATCCCTACTATGTGTCGCTGGTTAGCATACATGCAAAATAGTTTGTATATAACTAACATAGTTGGAAGGTAACATTGTCCACATATCTAGCATGTCTATTATAATAGTTAGGTATATACCTACATAAGTTTAGAAAACAAAGTTCGTTAGTATTGTGTCTTTTAGGTATTTAGGTATAAAATATTTTCTACGTATGTCCGATTCCTTACTTTTGCATTAACTTACACCCACACTTTGTTTCTTAAGCATGGTTTCGTCATTTTTCTATATGTATCAGGTAGCACCGCCCTATATACATAACTATTATAGCGATCAATTAGGGTAAAATGAAGCAATGAATCGCCAAAATCGATTCGATAAAAACACTTGCACTTCCGCAATGGAATTGCCCCTGAAGGAGCAAATTAACTAAAGCTGAAAACCTATACAGTTCCACTGCGGCGGCTACGCCACAGATTAAGTAGGAAGTGCATGCTGATTTTCCAGAAACGTCACACCATTGAAATATAAATATTGTCTAGATAAATATTACTTGTATAAAAGCCTGCCTAGTTTTGTTTAATTTTGATCAAACGAATACCCGCGTCCACAAGCAATTCTCTCTCGTTCTCGGTTAAATTTAGGCGAAAACTTTTTTTTATTATGAACATTACAAAATAGACCTATCTGCTAAAATAAACTGGTTGGTCTGTGAAAATCACATTTGGCAGAATGGTTTTGTATATTAAGGTACCTAGGTAGATAGGTACCTACATAGGTACCTACATTGTATTCATATCCTAATTACTAGGTAGACATGGAATGATACAAAAAAATATTTTTAATAAAAATTGGTATACGAAATTATATTTTTTCGGATTATAAAAACGATTGTTTTACTTAAATTTAACATTTTAATAATTTCGTAATATATGAATGATGTCATCGTCATCGTTTTGGCAACTGCGGCAGATATGTATGTACCTATGTATGTATACCTTAAGAGTGGCGAATCAAATTAAAACGTATAAATAAACAAAAAGCATTAAAGTAGATAAGTACCTATAGGATACTATTAGAAAAAGGAAACCCGAATAATTTTTGCAATCCCGAATTTTTTGGAATTGACAAACTCAATATCGTGGGCTCTCGAATATTTTAGGGACTTTCATGATTGCAATAGTAACATAAACTATGAAGAATACCCTTTCTTTAACCCTTCCTATGCGAGTTAACCATTTTTGGTTAGACGCTTACAAACGCTAAGATTTGAGCTAATCAATTTTGGTTTGGGCGCTCCGCGCTGCGTAAAATGCGATTTATTACTCGATTTGCGATCCTTTCCGCATATGTAAAGTAACAGATATCGAATACATGAAACGGTCTAACTCTAATCGACGACTCCCGGCGGATAAATATTTTATAAACTCAGTATGGCGAAGCCGCGCCGGCGCAGCGGTCCGCGCCATTGCCGATTGGCCGCGAAGCGTTTGTTCATCGTCTGTGTTCTGTGATTTTGTGATTTTTGTGTTAATTTTGTGCTATTTCCTACCAAACCGTAAGTAATTTGCATTCTAGCAAGGTTTCTGAAAGAGAATTTCTAATTTGGGACAGCCCATCTGCTTTTTTTCACGTTTTATCGCGTAAAATAGTTTGACGTTAGCTTTGCAAAAAATGTTCGTTTCTTTTCCCGAATTATGACGAAAAATCGCGAATTATGACGTAATATTCGTTTAATTAGCTTATGAAACAGCTATTATTTGATTTACATCGTATATAATCACAAAATTGGCTATATTTTGCTCAATTCAACTTGATTTCTAATTTGACATCAGACATCGGACATTCGGAGAATACATCGATTTTTTCTTGGCTGAGTAACTAAATGTTTTTGTATGCAAATAAGTAAAACAAACTATAAGTTTTGGTAAAGTATTTAATAAATAACATAACTGTATTTACAATTTTTGCATATTTTATGTATTTTGTGATAAAAACATCGAAATTATTTGAATAGGCGACTTTTTTTCAGTTCGCCAACTGTGTAATATTTATTCATTATTATCTTAATTGGTTTACGAGATAATCTTACAATGTTTTATATTTCAAATTTCAATGCGATCATTTTACAGTTATTCTTTTTATGATCCGTATAGTGGTTTACAAGTTATAGTCGTTTTACTCAAGTTCATTTACTTGCGCCGAATTTACAAGCGAAAATGTCGCCGGCGTAAGTGACAGCTTAATTTTTACTTCGCGATTGGAAGGGTTAACCAGTCTTATGATAGTACTAATTTGCTTATTTTTACTTATATACCTACTGTAAACTTCAAATCAGAGTTACGCTTAACATCTTCTATTTTAAACGGTTTTCTCGCGGAGGTATTTATTTATTTAGTATGTTGAATAGCTAGAATATAATTTTTACTGCATATGCGTCGACTTTTTAAGGCAATGTTTAATTCTTCTTCTTATCATCAACGTTCTTTTATTTAGCAATGAAAGAAAATTTCCAATTGAATTGGTGTCTTTATATATTGGATCGCTGCTCAAATTAAACTTCACAAATTTCAAAAAAAATATCAAAAGTTTGGTATCGCGGTGTCAAATAATCAACATTCACATGTAGTTGTATGCATGTTGGATGCAGGGCGTTTTCTGTCTGTACAAATGTACATATATGTTATTTCGATGCGAAATTATAGAAATAACAAACGGAGCTGACATGGAATTCATCAACCAAGTTTGGGTTCACCATTTTATTATTATAACACTTCTGGGTTGTGAGCGTTGCACTACGGACTAACGACCGGCTGTGTTAGGTTTAGGACATTTGTATTACCGCTTTCGAGCGTACCACTAAGGTTGTCATTTATTAACTCCCCCTACCAAGTATTAAAAATTAAAATGCAGAAATCGGTATTTCAATTTTTTCTAGGGCGGCTATTATTATTCTTTTCATTCGTTATATTTGATTTATCATTCATTTAATTTTTTTTGGTTATTTTTCATTATTCCTAGAGAGACCAAGATTTTTAAAGATAAGAAACAGAGATTTTGGTGCAAAGTCACGAGCTCTTATCCACGTGCAGATGAACGTAAAGCCGATCTGGGTGACAGCATTTCAAGATCATAACTTTTTAGTATGTGCTTGTGGTCTTTGTGTATATAGGTATATTTTATTCTCATTGAACTACTAATTCTATAATAACGGTCATATTTCGATATCAGAAGTAAAGAGCTATATTCTGGAGGGATGGCATCCGATACTTTCAGGTAAACAGTACCTACTGCTGAGAGATCGAATAACCTCCAGAATCAGTCTTCTGACTTTTCGATTATTGAGTAGGGTTTTGAAGTGGAATGTTTCTTACCTTTAATATAATTTTGCATAAACTGTATTTATAGTTTGAATGCTAACTTATTACCTATCCATAAACAGCGAGTACTTTCTCATGGCGGCAGGGGAATCGGCCTTGATCTAAGACCGACTTGCAGCCAGCTATTCGGGACATAAACTATCCTCTGAATATCTCCAGCCAGCAAGGATACTGGCATCTGAATTATATACTGAAAACCACTAAAATAAAATTTCCGTATCTATAGTGTCTAGTCATACAATATTATATTTCAGTGCATTGGATGGGGAATGCAAAGATCCCAACGGTTGTTCAGTGTTTTTGACATTGATGGCCAACAGCACGAGCCATACCGACTGTTGTTGTCATTATATCATCGAAAGAGTGACTTCTTCAGGTCCACATCCTCATGATTTTACTACCATACTGACCAGCGCCATTACGACGGATTTCAGCAAGAAAGTATAGTGGAAGCTAGCGCGAGCTTGGTTCACTACAGCCACTTACTGTGTAGGGCAACTGGGAGCGGAACGGAATAGCGGAGCATAATGGGAAATAGGATTTGCTCTCGTCGCCTTCTCCTAAATTGCCCGAATTGCTGACATAATGATTTAGTATGGTGTAGGCCAATATCAGGTGCAGCCTTGTTGCTATTTCTCGACAACTTTTGGCGGTTTAAATAGACACGAAATGTTCTATTTTGTTCTAAGAATTGTTTACAGTGACTCCAGATAAGTTGCGTTAGTTCTTTTAGTTGATTATTGATTAAATGTAGTAAACGTCAGTTTACACTTTGATAGAGACGAAAAACAAACATGGCCGAGCCACGCATGAAATTAGTGGTTGGGGAATTAGTGGTTGTGGAATTTAGTGGTTGGGGAAAACGGCAAGATTAACTCGGGCCGTATAATACGGTTATTGTTGGATCTATAATGTCAATCCCAAAAATTCACGGGATCCCGAAAAAATATTCCCAATATTTCGAGACCAAAAAATGATGTTCGGAATCACACGTATTGGGATCGTTTTACCAAAATAGGTATAATAATACAGAAATCCCACAAGATGTAATACTACTACAGCGTAGAAATCGTTTTAGGAATAAAGAGCGCATCACTCATCCCTCGTATGACTCGCTCGAGTCGTGTCTGTTGCGAATACGCCCAACTCTTCGGTTGATCTGTGGAGGCGGGTACTTGATCGCGCGCCGCCCGTTCTCAGTGACATTTACGATCACTGAAGTGCCACTAAAAATCAACTTTACAGCCGTATTTTACGTCGACTGTTGCGGTTTGTCCGCGCTGACGAGCCGCGGCGGCTTTTATTTCGCAAAGCAAACAAACGTAAAGCCGAACCACTTATGAGGTCCTTCCACGCCGCCTTGCCGATTGGGAAGCTCAGAGATAAGTGTCAATAAGGGCAGCCCTTTATGACGCTTACCAAATTGGGATCACTGAAAAAAACAATAAGCATAAATCCTGCCTCACTCTTAAGGAAGACAAGGCCATCTTTTATTGGTTAGCGTCTAATGAGTAGCGTTGCGTTAAGAACTAAAGAATAACAAGCAATTATATGTACCTTGTTTGGGAGCTTATGGGCCCTGTTGCAGTTGGCCAGTAAGACCCATATGTTCAGGGTTGGTTAAATTCACGGGTCAACACCCATCCGGCGGCCTCCATGTATAAAGTGCGAGCCCGGGTAGGACTCTGTCCTGCGGGCCAGTTTCCCCCAGGAGTCAATCTTCTGGCGCTCCTGGGCGGTTTGCGCACCGTGCGGCGTCAAGCGATTGATTGTGCATTCTGACTGATAGTCGGGGAAGTCTGAAAACAGTACTGTCTCCTATATATAGAGCGGGAGTAGTTGTTCACCTTACGGCGACTGCTTTTGAAATGACCAATCGGCTACCCGATTCCGGGTGAAGACGGATAAAGAAAACCGTGGTACGCGATAGATTCGGCAAACGCGTATCACCGCAACCAAAGGGAGAGGACTGCTCAAGCGACCTCGAACCCGTAACCATTCGGGAGAACGGAGTAATGTGGTTGCAACTGGTAGTAAGGGCGCGAGTGTCTGCCTACTGGTTGACTAACTTGGCTATCTCGCGGTAGGGCGTTGGTGTCTTACGGGCATGTGGCGGAACTTGACGGTGGAGTGTTTGTCCTGAATCATCTGCGCTTATCTCCAGGGAGACAGAACGATCAATATCGTAAAAACTTCCTTAGGTGACGGGTTTGCCCGTTGTAGTCGAAGCTCTAGTTGAGTGTGCCACCCCAAAAATCACATCACATTGTCATAAACAAAATAAAAGACGAGTATAATCACATATATCCTAACTACAAATGATATAGGTACGATTAGTTAGATAAAAGGTTTTAATCTTCTACGAGGCGCGTTAAAAAAAAGTGATAATAAGTAAACAATTCTTTAGAACCATATAAAATGGCAGGCACAGCTATTACATTTGGTAATATACCTACCTTCTAAAAAACTAATTATATATTTTTTTTTAATTAAGAATCATTTGTTTGCATGTTGTCGAAGCGCTTTGGCGAAAATGGAAAAAAAAGGAATTTCGCTCGGTAATTAAATACATTTGCTTGTTTTTTTGTTGTACGGAACGAGTATTTCAATACTTGCAAGATACATTAGGCGTAAATGCTCCCCCATATTTTATTGTTACACGCTGGTGTGCTGAGTTTAGGAACGGAAGAAGTTTCACTAACGATGACCCTCGCTCGGGCTTCCTACGACGGCAGTCTCTAAAGAAATGGGCAAAAAAACAGAAAAAATATTTAGCGGATCGTTGAGTAATATTTTATTGCTGAAAAGCGAAAAGCTAATATTTCGATAGGTAGTGAGCATAGTAGTAGAGTAGAGTGGGGTAAAAGTGCGCGGCGTCTAAAAGTGCGCAGTGCCAGTATTTCCGTTTCGGTGAACCATGGGTTGGCAACGCTAATTTCATTTAGAAGGTGTCATGGCGGATTGTTGTTATGTGCAGTGACAGCCGGCTTGCGTGAACAACGTCGAAACCATGAGGTAAACTTCTTTTTTTATTGTTCTGATGTATTATTTTGATTGTTTGCAAATAGTATATTGTGAATAAATATAAACCAAAGTGAATAATTGTTTGGACAATTCAATAAACATGTTTATGTTATGCGTTATGTCATACAAGGCATTTAGAAATATTTCCGATAGATAGCAGCATTTGATGGTGATAAAGATTTTGTATTAATGGGGCAAATGTGCGCAAAGTACGGTGGGGCAAAAGTGCGCGCGCACTTTTACCCCAACTGGGATTTCTTTTTCATTTATTTGTTTGTGCATTAGAACAGATATAAGTCCTTATACATAATGCCTTAATTACAATAAATTCAATTACAGGATTATTTTACTAAATTAGATTATCGATTTTGTTTCAGGAAATACCAAAGGAAGACCGAGAGAAAAATATGTACTCCAGAGATGTTGGAAATAGCTCGAAAGAGACTAAAAAGGGGAGATTCAAATCGCGGCATCGCCAAAGATTTGGGTATTACAGAGTCTGCTCTTCGACAAAGATTAAAAAAAGGATTTGGCGTTGAAAAACTCGGACGATTCACTGCAACCTTTACAAAACAACAAGAAGTTGAATTAGCTGGTCATTGTAAAGACATGGACACTTCTTTCTATGGTCTTACATTCAAAGATTTAAGACGACTAGCCTTTGAGTACGCCGAATCAAACGGCATCGACCATAAATTTAACAAGGATTCTAAGACAGCAGGAAAAGATTGGGCATTGAACTTTATGAAGAAATATCATCTATGTCTGAGAACTCCTCAGCAAACAAGTCTTGCCAGAATCATGGGTTTCAACAAAGTGCACCTGAATGTGTTTTTCAGTAATTTGTCCGACCTTATGATGATACATAAGTTCACGTCTGACAACATTTACAATATGGACGAAACCGGTTTATCAACTGTTCCAAATCACGTACCAAAAGTAATTTCTGCCACTGGCGAAAAAGCTGTAGGAAAAATCAGCTCAGCTGAGAGGGGTCAGTTAGTTACGGCCATCTGTGCAATAAGTGCTGCTGGACAATACGTACCCCCGGCACTCATATTCAAAAGAAAACGGACGAAACCAGAGCTAATGAATGGCGCACCACCAGCCTCTGTGATGCTTATTTCCGACAGTGGATATGTGAACACAGACCTTTTTTTGGTGTGGATCAAGCACTTTCAAAAATATATTAAGGCGACCAAGGACAATCCAGCCTTGTTGATTCTTGATAACCATAGTTCGCACTTGTCGTTGGAGGCTATAATATTTTGCCGTGATAACGGCATTCATATGCTGTCAATCCCACCTCACAGCAGCCACAAAGTTCAACCACTCGACCGATGTTTCTTTAAAGCACTCAAAACTTACTATGCAGAAGCTTGCAACAACTGGTTGGTCAGTAACCCAGGAAGAGTTATTACACAGTTCCAGATAGCGGAATTATTTGGTAAAGCTTATTGCAGAAGTGCTACGGTAGAAAAGGCTGTCAAGGCTTTTAAGATTTGTGGGATTGTTCCAATTGATCCTGGGATATTTACGGATGACGATTTTGCACCGTGTGCAGTGACAGATATGCAGCAACTTGATAAAGAAACACCGATACCCTCAGAAGCAGATTTGGAGGTCAATCACAGAATTCCGCTATCTGGAGGAGGCGATGTAGTCCCATCTACTTCAGGCTCAGCAACTAAAGAAGCAAATGCTCCATCTACCTCTGGTATTCAACAAACAGAAAACTCACCATCTGGAGAAACTCGGAACAATGCTTTGGCCACCAGCAAGCCACCGCCACTTAAACCAGTCTCTCCTGCACAAATCAGGCCGCTCCCAAAAAGGAAGGATGCACAGCAAAGAAGGAGAAAAGGACAAAAGTCCGAAATAATTACCAGCTCACCATTTAAAAATAATTTACAAACTTCCAGGGCAGTAGGTTCACAGTTTAAAAGAAAAATGACCTCTACCGATACTCAAGCTAAGCCCAAAAAAAATATCAAAAATAAGGTTTTAAAGAGAGCAGCAATCTGTCCAGGGTGCGAGGAAGAGTACGAAGATCCTCCAACGGAAGATTGGATCGAGTGCAAAAATTGCAAAGAGTGGTGGCACGAGGCATGTTCCTCTTACGAAGGCAAAGGCGAATTCTACTGTGACAACTGTTGAGTAGGGAATTGGCCTGCCATATAGTTATAACTACTTTTAAGTATTTTTAATTAGGCCTACAGTAGCCTACATTACGATGTTACATTACTTATTCATATTACATTTCAATAAATACAATATTCTGTAAACAAACCATGCTATTTTAATTATTAATTATTAAACCCTAATCCTGCGAACTTTTACCCCACCAGATTCGCACTTTTGCCCCACCGGTGGGGCAAAAGTGCGTTTTTACCAATTTTTTTAAAAAAATTTATCAAAAGTCCGGTGCTTACACTAGAAATGAAAACGTTATACAATTTTAATAGGAGTAAGATTGAGAATGTTTATCAATCTACTTTAGAGTTCTAGCTTTTATAACAAAAAAAATATACCAAATTAAAATCTAAGTGCGCATTTTTGCCCCACTCTACTCTATATGATCGCTTACGGATGAAAAAGGTATGCAGTAATGCTTTCCGACGGGCAGAAAAAACTAGACTAAAAATTTCGGAACGCACTTTGCATTTGTTAAACAGAATCCTAACCGTTTTCCAGCTCGATTCATAAATGTGGATGAAATATAGGTTCACCATTATGACCCTAAAACAAAACAATAAACTATGACCTGGAAATGACCACCATCTCCAACACCTAAGAAATTCAAGGTCATTCCAACCGCCTGTAGATCACGGTCTCTTTCTCTGGGACAGTCGAGCGGTCCTGAATGTTGAATACCTTGATTATGGAGCTACTATAACAAGAGCTGTAAGTGTGTATGCTTAACATATGAAAAGTTGCGAAACGAAATACGTGAAAATCGAAGAGGCTAAACTAAACTAAAACTCGCTAAAATTGTTTTGCTTCACTCAGCACTCAAGTTCAGTTTTGCGATGGTTGCCATTGAAGAAGCTGGGTTGGCAGAACTGGAACAACCATTATACTCGCTGGACCTTGCCTCTAGTGATTTCTCTGTATTTCCGATATTAACTTTAAGAAACACCTGGAAATTCGAAAATTAGAAGATGATGACGAGGTAGTAGACCCCGCAGTGCAGACATTTTAGGTGATCTCGGTCAAGTTTTAGGAATGGTGATTTTTGTTTGAAAATAAGATATATCAAGTGTAAACCTTAAAGGCGACTATGTCAAAAAATAGAAGTACCTACCCACATTTATTAAATGTTTATTTTATCGACTGTTAATTACACGCCGTAGTATATAGATATATATAGAAACACAAGAAATCCGGAAACAAAAATCCAATCGATTTGTTGTCCAATTTAAGTAACAAAGTGGTAAACTTTGAAAGATTTCCAATTTTGATTAGAGTGGTCTATATCTTTTTGACTGTCTGGTTATTGAAAGATTTTTTAATTTATCTAGGTATAATCAAAATGTTATAGGTATGCTTTTTGGAAATGTACCTACGTATATAGGTATTGGATATTGATTATTCGATCAACTGATAATTTTTGTTTTCAGTTATAAATAGGGAACTAAATAACTACCTCTACTATTATTAAATCTATAATATAACCAATTATCAACACAATCAAATTAATCATATTATTTTACGCTTCGCTGTAGGTAGGTACATAGGTACAATATTTGTACAGAATTATTTCATTTATTCATTATATAATCATTTATTTATTATTTTTGCAGAGTAATTTTCATAACGAGCGGAAACACATCTCTTTATAAACGCGTGATTGTAATTAAAATGAAAAACCTCGAAAGTTAACGCTTTTTTTGACGATTCGGAGATTTCTCTCCATCACACGTTAGGCGAAGAACCCAATCCAGTTGGAGAGATTTCTAATTGGGACGTTAGCATCTTAATTTCTGATTAGAATGTTTGGCGAGAAGAGATTCCATCGGTGGAGGGACGTGTTTTGTACAACTCCGACGACGACGTTATTGATCCACCAGTGGAATATTTAATTCTTTCCGGATTGAACTGCTAACTCCAGTTATGTTATAGACATAATTTGTGATAAAAAACTGGTTCAAAGCTTGTTTACACCTCGATCTCCACGTTTTGAAATCCTGACATTCCAAAAAGTGATTTTTGGAGAATATCTGTCTGTATGTTTTTGCGTTTGTGTGAGACATACGTGACCAATTCGCAATATCTGAAGTAAAATAATTCCTCATAACGCCGAGTTTGGAAAAGCTAATGGGAGGTAGGTACCTACCCACAATTTTCCGCAAGTCCCAGAAATATAAATAAATGTGAAAGAATGATAAGGACATTGCCTACAACCATTGCTCTCATCACTTATCGACATCTTCAAAGAGTTTGGAATTAAAAATTTTAAAATCTGAGAAATCATATCATCAGGTGTACGCGGTTATTTTGCCATCGTTCCCAGTCACCCGAAGTATAGCTTCCAGGGAAGTTGCTCTTACTGTTCAGCGATTGTATAAATCAAGGGGAGCAGCTTTACGTACACTACCTTCAGCTGCTTTTAAAAAATCCTATAAGAAAGCTCTTTTAAATGATGACTAATTGATGTACTCCCCCATTCTTTCTGCATGTATCTATTTATTTGTGTATTATATAAATGATCTTATATTAATATTTCTTTACTTTTTTTCATGTTATCGATAAGGGGAGTCCTATCGACCACACTTTTTGTTTGAGGTCATGTGATTATCAGATGGTGCAGCTTTTGTTATTTTATATAAATAAATGAGGTTTTGTTTACGGTTTTGAGGTGCATGAATTTGTTTTCTTCCTAATTATATTTCTTTGTGTAATTATTTCCTCTTTACCTCATACTTCATAACTTAATTATTATTATTACATGAATAAAAAAACAAAACTGTCTAAGAATACAGAGAATAATGTCCCTTATTTTGTTATAAATCATTAATATGTTTAGTGGTTTAGGAAACTTAAAAAAAACAATGATGGATAGAGAATGAAGAAATGTAAAACCAAACCTAAAAATTGCGATTGTTATAGTCAATAGTCGATTAAATATCCGTTAAATAAATAAAATTCAACAAAAAGTTAAAAAATCGAATGAAATAAATAATCGAACTTATTTAACTGCCAATCCCATAATAGCGACGCATTGTATATCGCTTCACAAACACCCATTGGGGAAAGTAGGTATATGATACGTTTATCAAGAAAAAATTTATATTATAAGGATAATTTAAATTTAAACTCAAATAGTGGCCTTTTTGTTGCCTATGTCTTAACTAAAATATTAAATTAATCGCTATTTCGAAAGGAATAGGAAAGTGGAAGTATGTACATAGAAACACTTCAAAAACCTGGAATTCCTAGAGTGCATAATGTACTTACTTCTTCTTCAGGCGCCGTCTCCTATTATGAGCTTGGCTAATAGCACAACTAACTTTAGATCGGGCTGCAGCGGAAAAAAGAATATGTGCTACTTTCAAACCATTGTCTTAAATACTTCAGCTAAGAAATTTGGCGTCTTTCTGGGCTTCTCCGCCCATAATAATATGTTTTATAACGTGGTATTTACCACCTCTTTTAACGTAGCCGCAGTATTTCAATTTCCATCGTTTAACCATCATGAAGAACTCCAAATATTTCCCCATTTTTTCGGAGTAGTAATACCTATGTTACGAACTTTATCAGTCCACGACATCCGAAACATCCTCTGGTTCACCTAGTATTCGAATGTTTGAATCTTTTTACAAGAGGATTTCGTCAGGTTCCATGATTCCTTACCGTATTTATAGAACACTTGGAAAAACATAGCATCTTAACAACCTCTTTCTTAGGATAATAAGGTAAAGGTCCTCGCTGGGGACAATCTTTTCATTTTAACGAGTGCGCTTCTGGCTTGTTCTATGCACCATAAAATTATAATCTGTCTAGTGATCCATTCCTCATTCACCAAGATTCCGAAGTGCCTGTATTTCTGGATACGTTCTAGTTGAGTATAGTAGAGAGGAAATTTCATGCTCTATCTACCTATTATATGGTTTACTCTTCGATATCAGTAGGTACCTTCCGATCCCCTCCTGAAAACAAAGGAAACATATTTTTAAAAAGATTTGATATTCATTGCTGGATGTACCCAGGAAGATATTTGATAAGTAGGTAAACTACTTACGTGCCCTACTAGGAAATTAGTGAGACACCTACACAAAACAAGAGAGCTAGTGGTATATCATAGTAGGTACATGCTAATGGTGTACAAAACGTATAATCCTTAATGTACCTACATTTTTTAATGTCAAATTTGTATTCTCTTAAATCATCATCGTCTATAATATCTATGACTGATTTTTATATTTGTTTAAAGTTTAATATAATAAAAATAAAAATATGTTTTTTTAAAATGGGAAATTCTTTTTCAACCCATTGTTATAGATATAGGTGATACCGGATACTGCCATCAGATACCCTCATATAACCCCCGGATAACAACGTATCCTCAAGTAAAGCATACATTTTCATTGGCTGTCGTAACTATGCAACCTTCATGAGACCGATTTCTATAAGTGATAATTTGGATTCACCGATCTGGTGCCTTAGTCATGCTAGCGTATTTCTCTAACTTTCTCTGAGCAGACGGAACGTAGTCTTTCCTGCTCCCTTTTGATATTTTTCCATGTATCCTATTGTTTTGTTTTCTCGGTGTCCGTTGGTTCTCTTTGCGAAATGTAGGTATTCTTTTCTCATATCCTTTTTTTCTATAACTACTTCATAGAAGTATCATCTTGCCTCCATATCCGGAATCACCGCCTCCGACATTTCTCCAGTTCTGGCAAATAATGTACTTACTCGTCAGTCAAGTAGACAACAAGTTGCAATATTATGAACAGGATAAAATCGGATTTACCGGGTGAGCTTTGTAGCATCGTTGTCAAGGGCGGTCGAAACATCGCTGAAACGTCGGGTAGCGAAGTACGAAAAACAGAAGAGCTTTTAGCAGAAGATCTTCTTTTACCGGATGCTCTTGACATGGTTAATATTATGCTTGGAGACGGTGGGGAATTAACTTGCAATGGTACCTTGATCCCACAACACATGATATGATACACATGATAACACATGATATGATACACATGATAATTTTAGTCGAAGGATCATATAAACTCTGGATCTAAATAATCAAAAAATAGAAAAAATTAAAGGCACGGAATTTGGTCTGCAACTTGATGAGGTTACTGAAAGCAACAATGATTCACAACTTAGTGGCTATATAGGCTTTCTAAATGTTAATATCATCGCTGAATACCTTCTGTTCTGCAAAAGCATCATTGGTAGCTCGAAAGTTCAAGACTTATTTGAGATGCTTGACAAGTATTATAACCGAAAATGATTTGGATCGGAAAAAGTGTATCAGTATTGGTACTGATAGAGATCGATAAGAGTCTGGTCTCTATGCAGGCGCTTATTCGAAGCAAAAACCGCATAACACTATGTGAACCCATCCATTGGAATCACATGCATAAAAGACGAAGAGCTTTCAATTAAATTTGGTTTTAGAACCTGTCGTATTTTAATGCGACATTTAGAACCTGTCGTATTTTAATACGACAATTAGAACCTGTCGTATTTTAAATTACGTATTTTTATGTAGTATACTACATAAAAACTAAGCCACTGAAAGCCATTTTTTTTCAAAGCTATGCATAGATATGGAAGCTGAACACAAGGCCCTGCTACAATATTGCAGTTCAAGATGGCTTTAACGCAGACGTCTTATCCCATGAATTTGACACGTTTCTACAAGAGAAAGGTCATGAAAATTACAGGTCCTTTGCCGAACCTGTTTTTTTGCTGAAACGAAGCGTATTTGTTCGTTATATTTGACAAGCTGAATAACTTTCATGCACATTTATATGCACATCTTGTAACTTTTGGAGAAGGTTGCTGTGTTTAGGAAAAATGTGCATTTATGGATAAGAAATATGAATGACTATTGCGGTCTACATTGTTTCTATGAATTGTACAAATACGTGGCCTGTAATAAGCCGTTGTTTTACAAAACTTGCTGTCTTTTTTCAAAGAACAGCTCTTAAAGCTACTGACTGGTTTTCAAAATACTTTGAGGAAGACAATATCGATAAATTTGCCTGGATCCATGAACATTTCCGTTCTCAAGATCCACCAAGAATTTAGTTCGCAGTAGAAATAGAGTCTAATTGTGATAATTTGCGATGACTCTCTTGCGACAACAGCCTGAAAAAAATGGATTCTTCAGATTTAGTGGAGTTTTGAAAATCATTCAAAATTTTTTATCTGACTCTTGAGTTTAGAGCTGTAAGTATCCTCATCCCCTTTGCGACAACACATTTATGCGAAGCCGGATTTACAGCTGTAGCTGTAATAAAGAGTAAATAAATAACTGATTGATAAAGTTTTATTATATTACACTATAATTGCCGAATGTAATTAACTTGTGCATTTAAAGTGAGCTGTACACACTATCTTGAAAATGTGCTTAAAAAAAGATAATTTCGGCAATTATAATACCGACATTAACTCTATTAAATTATATAGATTTTCATTCAACTAATTCTGATGAAATTCCTAGGGATTAGTACCTACCACTACCTATCAAAGTAATAATTGGCTACGCATTTTGCAAAGGGCAATGCAACTCAAGGCCAATAATATATACCTAGATACTAGCTCGATTTCAAAAGAATGTAGTGCATATCGCATCTGCATAAATTACAATTCATCGACTATTTCAGGTTAAACCTTCAATATGTCGTCGATTATTGCTAAATCGTGGCTCTTGTCACATAGATTGAATATATAACATATTCAGAAGGGCAATACGTTTAAGCCTCTGATTTATTTAATTAAAACGAAAATAAGTTTATCATACTTACTCTGTATCAATTTTTAATTCGATTTCTAGTAAGTATTAATTATGTGGTTATATAGCTTAGATATTCGTATTAGGTTGCTTCATCTGAAAACAAATACCTAATACATATTAATTATTGTATATTTAAAGGTAGGTTATAATACTCGATATAATAACAATACATATATAATTGGCAATGCAATAAAATATTCAAGTTTTTAATTTATGTAGACAGCTGCACTAAATCATAATTTGTTCTTCAGAATTGCAAATCTCCATCGTAATCTCTTATTTGGATAATAGTGATCATTGCACCGAAGAGGGTTCTTTCCAAATTTAATTAGCTATATAGTCATACTTACATATTTGAGAGGATATAATATGCGCAGGTAAATATCATGACTAATTTACTCCTGTCCCTAATTGGACAACTCTCAACATGAAACGGAAGTAAACGCATTCCTGAAATTCATTAGGTTGAGATAACCCACTTCATACGTTTTCTAAATAAGCATGTAAGTACCTACCATATATATGAAGGCTCCCATGTTTTGCTTCAGTCTCATCGGGACGCTCTGGAAAGGGAATAAAAAATACTCAATTTTAAAACCAGACAAATTTATACTGTACACATCATGATTTATACTGGGCTCATGTATCGATGGTGCACATATACTTATTTAGGTAGATACACATTTTACGTAATAGTCATGGCGAAAGAAGTACTTAGCGTATTTTACTTTTCGGCAGAACTGTTTTTTTTAGTAAAGCAAAACTCTATATTATATTATAGTTCATCTGACGCTGTAATATTGTCACCCTTTCTACTGTAGCATTGTGGACTGGAATTTCATGTAAATATTGGCATAGTCTAGTTTGGCATAGCATAGTTTGGCGCTTTCAATTGAAATTTTGGTTTCATAAAAAAGTCTTTTTCTCAGACTTCTTCGACTTCTACGACTTCTTCACTCTTCAGTTGCACGTTTAGACTAAAAAAAAGTTTTTCGGTTACTTATATTTTTAAAAGCATTTGTCGCCCAAAATCTACACATATCATTTTAATGAAGAAGGTATAAAGAGATTTCAATCTGTGCCCATTCTGGGATTTCAAGAATCGTCATCCAATTGAAATCTTCATATTTATTAAATGAGACAGACAATTATTCATTCAATCATTCATTTTGTGATTTGCGGACGTCGGGACAGAAGACTCAATAACGGTGACAGTTTATATACCTATATATAAATATATATATATATATATATATATATATATATATATATATATATATATATATATATATATATATATATATATATATATATATATATATATATATATATATATATATATATATATATATATATATATATATATATATATATATATATATATATATAATTATATATATATATATATATATATATATATATATATATATATATATATATATATATATATATATATATATATATATATATATATATATATATATATATATATATATATATATATATATATATATATATATATATATATATATATATATATATATATATATATATATATATATATATATATATATATATATATATATATATATATATATATATATATATATATATATATATATATATATATATATATATATATATATATATATATATATATATATATATATATATATATATATATATATATATATATATATATATATATATATATATATATATATATATATATATATATATATATATATATATGTATATATACGATATAAACGCTTATTTACTCTATTACGGAGGTATTATATTATATATTACCTTCACATAATAATTCCAGTTTCCTTTCACACAGCAGTAGATAGAAGTAGTGGGGACGCTCTCACCCTAGCGTATAAAATTTGATATCTCTATTTGGGAAGCTATAATAGACGCTTTCTTACCTTTCCCCTTTTAGACAGCCCCTACCATGCTTTTGAAATTATATTTTTGTGAGTGGATAATGATCACACTCATATAGCGAGACTAATTTTATGGAAATATTGTAGAAAATGCTTTTGGATTTTCTCGGGTTTATACTTTTTTTTCTGTGAGATTGCAAATTACAGACATTGTTTCTGGGGTCTATTGCTATTAATTACATATATGTCGACCTTGAACAAATCATCCTTTAATTTATACGTCATTTGCCAGATGCTTTCCTGTTATGATCAGTTATTCGCCGTCAAGGATAAACGATGTTTATTTCATTAATGAACCTAATAAAAATGTTATGAAATGGAAACGATGTTGTTATAATAATTACAGCGAATTTTCAGCAATGTTCCCGCTTAGAAAAGGACGCAGCGATGTACATTGTTTCTTTTATGGCCGTAGATTCACACGGTAGCGTCGGCCGCGCTGCTCTAACGCCCGCGCGCCCAGTGCGGGGGAGAGAGAAGGCGAATTGCGCCATAAAGGCATAATCGTCAGCTTTATGGCCTCTCACTCTATTCAGCACCTTGTTACGTTCGACTCGCGCTCGTAAATACAATGACTTTTTTTCGTAAGTGCCGTTTTATTTGTTGTATTTACTTTTTGTCATTGGTGATGTGTTTGGTTTGCGGGGATTGCGGTTGTGAAGTGATTAAAGGTTTCAGGAGTTGTGCGTTTTTCAGCGCGGTTTCTTCGAGCACGTGTGTATCAGTGATAAAAGCTATCAGAGAGCGAGAGGTCGGCTGTGCGTCGGGTCGGGTAGGGGAAGGAGAGAGACGGGCGTCGGTGTGTCGATTGCGTCGGATAAAGCGATAGACGTCGGCGTCGCGGGTTTGGCGGGCCGCCGACAGAGCGAGCGGGTCGCGGGCGCCTCGTTCAGTACTCTGCTACACACACGCGACTGCGGTCGCGCGCGCCTCGGCTTCGATTCCCGCCGACGCACGATCGCGTTCCCGACTTTTCCAGTGCATACGGAGCCGGCACGCGCCCGCGATTCCTATACGCAAATAAAAATCGGAAGCGCCGCTTAAACTGTCGTAAAAGAGGCGGCGCGCCGTCTCCCTCGTAAAATAATCGTAAAACCCGGGGACTCGCGTTTTACGACCGACACTGACCGACCTCAGTACAATCGTAAAATGAATTTCGTCCCGGACCTACGGCGCGTGTGAAACGTAAACAGTGCTCAGTGACACGTACACAATACACAGTTTTTTTATATGCGAGTAAAGGAAAGCTACGCGATGAATTCGTACTTCGAGCCTTCCGGGTTCTACGGGTCGCACCACCACCAGGGCGCGGCGGGGACCGGCCACGACCAGGCCACAGCGGCGTACAGGTCTTTCCCTCTGAGCTTAGGGATGTCGCCGTACGCGCAGCACCACGCCGGTCTGCACCAGAGCGCGCGGCCGCCGCAGGACTCACCGTACGACGCATCGGTGGCCGCCGCCTGTAAACTCTACTCCTCAGTGGCTGAGACCCAGCAGAACAGCGGGTACGCAGGAGCTGCGAAGCCCGACTGTTCGAAAGGGGGTTCCGAGCACCAGAATGGGTACGCAGCTGCGGTAGCAGCGGCGAAAGACGCATGGTCCGCAGTGGCCCCGGTTCGACCCGCGGCTTGTACCCCGGACGGAGGCCGCTACGGCGGAGGTGGAGGAACAGAGCCTGGATCTCCGGGGCGCTCCTTGGCGGCGGCTGCCACAGCAGCATCCTGGAACGGACAATGCTCATTGGGCGCAGCGCAACCAGTTCACCAGACACACCAGCCCGCCAACCACACCTTCTACCCCTGGATGGCAATAGCAGGTCAGTCTCATTCTATTAATAATGACATAAATCACGAACAGTTTAATTTAATTAATGTAATTTAATTTGTAACTCATAATAATAGAGGTACCTACAGTTAAATGGACAAAATGTACAATTAAAATGTCATAGAAAAATATCCAGTAGCAAAAACTGCAAAAATGATATGCTAAAAACTGTTGCCAGTGATCCCATTTTAATGTCACCTAACTAGGTATAAAAATGTGTACACCATATTGAACCCACAAAAAAACTCACTTCAATGCTTAAAAGCGGGATGGGCTGCCGACAGCTTTGAACCTGATAAAAAAATATAAAGAAAAAAATTAAACACTCAAATGATCCAAAAACGTAGAAACTTAACAACAGCAAAAAATCTATTTGCATTTAAATGAATAACTCTGAAAAAAATATTTACCAAATAGATAATTTCGATTTTATAAAATGATTAAAAAATATGTTTCTTATACCTCCACATTTATTTTATATTATTTACATACTTATATTTGTTTACTTCATAATTTATTTAATATATTTATTTTCTATTAGGTACACTATATAGAGATGTTTATCAATTTATTTTTTGATGTATTTTGATTTTTTTTATTATCCATTTTATATATGTATTTGTATTTATTTATTTATATAATAAACAAGTATTTCTTAAGAATTAATGAGCGATCTGAATTAATAAAAGAAAAAGTTAAAAAGAAAAAATTCAAGATAAGTCAGTATGTTTTAAATACTTATCACCCCTCAAAAGATAGATCCACAATCTAGTGGAGTGATAAAATCCACACAACGTATTCTTATCTGCTTACAAAAATAAATAGGCTTTAAAAAATATTATTATTTAAACTTTTGTTTTTGTTAAAATCTATATTGGATAATTTTATAAAATAAAATATAAATTGTATGTAAGTTATTACTTTAAATACTATTTTTAACTTAATTTTGATATATATATATTACTAAATTTATATTTTTATTAATTTCTGCTAGTGTTTGGTTTTCAATTGAAAATTGTATATTTCACTTATTTAATGAAATTATTATTTAAAATTGTTCCGATGATTTATAATGATTTATTGAAATAAATAAATTAATTTGATCAAAGTAGGTACCCGCCTCGCAAACACCCATAACTCATCGACATTTGACAAACGGCCCGTTCGCCACTTCGCCCGTCACCAATAAACAGGTCGGGCGTCCCGAACAAAAAGAGCGCGAAACATATTTCCACAGTTGTTTGTACTTTATGGGCCCGGCGAATGGGGTGTCCCTATCATCATTAGCAGTTTATTACGGGGGACCGCGGGCGCCAGGACCCCTTTGACCGGTAGAGGCGCCGCGCCGCCCTCCCAAGCCCCTGTTTGTCATTTATTGCCACTTCGACACTTGCCAGCGATGTCGCCGTCAAATAAAACAATAAAACGGACACGATAATGAAATAAAACAAATGCCGACTTACCTTTGAATAAGTCGTGATTAATAATCAATAAAATTAAGCAATGAAAATTCCCTTAATTTGCATTCTTCCATCCTGAATAGCAACATCTAAAATATAATAAAAACCATTTTTTAAAGTATATTAAAATAAGTAATGTTTTCGACAGTCTGGTTGAAAAGATATATATTCTTGCTCTTTGCATACTCGTGACACGTGCCTATTTTATACGAAGAGACACATCTTCATCTGTACCAAGCACTCCTTAATAAACAGAGCTGTAGCAATTTACAATGTTAGATTCGATTGGTACGTACATTTTCTTGCGTTCGTTAAAAGTCACTTCCAGGAAACCATTAGAAAATAGTTTCAGTCCCTGGTCCCTCCCTCTCTCCTCTAATGGCTCATAATCACATGAACAATTTCTGTGATCATTTTTTTATAATATATTTATCACCAGCGCAAAATAAATAATAATGTTTTTTATTTCAATGTATTTTTTTTTTCGTTTTTACTTTCCCGGCCCAATAACCGACGATAAGGGACAGTTTTTGATGGCACTTTTATGTGTTGGCTGACTGTAAGATATCGCTATAGCGATAAGTCCGCCATTTGTGCATAAATTGTCTTTTTTATAAAACCAGCGTAATATTCATTAAGTTATGTTTTTATAGCACAATAAAGTTATTCTATTCTATTCTATTCTATTTTATGTGTCTGCCTGTGAGTATTCCTCCACGATAGTACCCAAACGCTTAACCCTTCAGGCCTCGGCCCCTCAGCCGATTAAAAAGTTGATGTCCCAAAAAAATTTAGTAAAAATTAGTAAAAAAATTGAATTATAACACTGTCTCACCAAAACATTAATTACTGCCAAACCACTGTACCCATAATTAAAATGAAACATATTGACATAATAAAACATAATAAAATAAAACAAAATAAATTTAAATAAAATTAAAATGGGGCCGTCCCGCTGAATCGTGTTGTGGCCGATATCGGCCAATCGAGGCCTGAGGGGTTAAGCCGATTGAGCTGAAATTTGGCATGCAAGCATCATTTGGTCATGGTAAGAGTTGAAAAGGTTGTGGTTGAATTCGGTCCCACAGGAGCGCACTAGTCATATTTCAATCTTATCACATTGTGCACTTTTGAATGGATTATCTCATATATGTACGAGCTACACTAATATTATTTTTAATCCGCCATACACTTTAATCAAATATTAACACCATCTTTTGGCGTTTGACCCAACCCCGCCCTTAGTCGAGAAACGAGTCTAACCGGGTTCGGTCGTCGGCTGAGAGAGGGCGGTCATCAATTTTATTGTGAATTTAATATTCAGAATTAATCAGTCCTTGTCTACTTGCCGGGCAAATTTGGGGTGACATAACCGCTTTTTTTAATATATTAAAATTAGGGCTATCAAATATTATTATTTGTGTGTTTCTCTATACGACTGTACCCATTAAATCAAAGTTTAAACCTAGTTAAAACAAGGAAGAGGCCCGATGCGACGACAATGTGCGATCTTTCGTATCTCGAGCCGATTCGAATGAGGCGATCGCTGCCGATATCGATCAACCGAAAAAAACGCAGTTCGTCGACCCGCCATCGAGCGCCTCTATAAGTTATGAGCGATAATGGTGCCTTAATTATTATTCCGGGATCGCTGCGGCGTTCCTCAACGGAAGCACGCTCTGCAGGAAATAGGAGACGGGATTAGGCTACATTACAGACCGGAGAAAAGATGCAAGCCTTGCGACAAATTAGCGATTTCCTAAAAAAAATGTATTCCAAAATATGCCAAGATTTATTCATTTCTTTATTTAAAAAATATTTCTATAATACAATGATTTTGTCTGCAAAAAATAAATGAAATAAATCATCTCTTTATTGCATAACAGTTATATTTAGCGTTTAATGGCGGACTTATTGCTAGTTATACAATATCTTCCAGTTGACCGATTTTAACGCATCTAAAGCAAAAAGTAAATAAATGCATAAATATTCGAATAATAGGTAGGTACATAAATACATACATACAAATATTTCTTAATATATAAATAAATAAACTGCCTAAATAAGGTGAGGAAATGGAAGGGATAAGGGAAAGGTTTGAATTTGTGGTTTATATTTGTTGTAAAAATTTGTGCTTTTTCGAACTATGCTTAAAGGTGGGAATGGCTAAATCTCACGCTTATTTGATTCTGTCACCCAATTGGCATACACTTCTGTTAGGGTGTACAGGGCTTTAATATTACAATAAACTATTTAAACATTATAACTGAATGAAATAAAATAGAATTTCCCTAAAATGTGGTCCACAAAAATTAAACACAATTCTATTATATGTATAAACGGCTTTAAAATTGAATACAAAATAAATCCAATAAAACTAAAATATTGATTTAAAAATACGACTTTTTTATGGCTGCCTTTACCCATGATGTTTAGTAGGTTTCTTATAGCACAAAGATTAATATTAATTTTATTTTAAACCATGATAAAAATGCCGATTGATTGAATCGAAATATGTAAAAATGCACTAAATTCCTATTTTTTAATTATGTTATCATTTGATATTTAAAAAATATCAATTCAAAAAAATACGGGTTTTTTCAATTAAAATTAATTATGACAAAATAAATATGGATGTAGGTTACAACTTACTTCTTTCTAGACTTGCATTCACATTCCATTCAGTTTATTTCTTTGCATTTCTATGCATAATGTGAATCTAGTCTTTAAAATAAGAAAAAGTCTTAAATCTTTGAATGATAACGAGAATATTTTACATTTTAATTATTTACGATTAAGAAATTAATGACATGCCAAATTAATATATTTCTTAAAGGAATTTGCAATGATTGGGTAGGTTAGATTATTGTAGCATAATTGGGATACGAATTAGTTCAAAATTCAAATCAGCAATGTTACTAGCATTTGGATATTACCTATTAGGTATACATACCAATAAGTAGAGGGAGATCAAGACACTTGCCCATAAGCGAGACTTCAACCACTCAGTTTTATAACCAGAAATTCCAGCGAATAAGTCCACTTTTCGTGAAGAGACTCTAATTTGACTCCGCCACGAGATGACCTAACATTATGGTGGTGGACATTCTTGCACTACCAGAGTGATGTGTATGAAATATTTTTTGCGTAATTCCAGTGAAAAATTTCGTCTCTACAAATTTGATTGCTGCTACGACCACAATTGAGGTACCTGCTTTATGTTAACTAGGCTTAGTGTATTTTATTGTGTATCTCATATGCAGCTTTTTATGTTATCGTACGCTTTTTATTTTAATTCTTAAGCCATTTATCGTACCAGGTATGGGTAGGGACACTTAAACGACAGAGCGAAAGGATATTTGAACAATCGCTTAAGCCATGTGTATTCCTTTAGCAGAGAAGATAAGGAGAATTTTTAAACTAGTAATTTTGTGTCCTAAATTTTTTGTTTTTTATTAGTTCCTTAGGTAGGTAATAATATTTGTAAATAGACGCTTGTGCCATTATTGCTGTTAGTTGCTGTTGTGGTTAATTCTTAAAATTAAATTTAATTTAATGTAATTTAATTCAATTCACAAATAATATTATATTTTTATAATTAAAAACATCAAATAAAATAATATGTAACTAAATGACTTATTCAACAGCAAGAAATTAAACTCAGTTAATGCTCAGTTATGCTATGCTTTCTGTCCGAAGTTGCCCGCCCAAATAAGCAAAGCTTGAACTTAGACGGACATTCTATAAACATAGAGTTCCATTAATTAAAGTGTGAATACATTCAAAAAAATGTAAAATGTTAAGATAAATTTTATTTCATACATAGTTTAAAATGAATAAAAAGGTTACAGCAAAGTAATATTCAAAATTAAAAAAAAGTGTAAATAATTGCTAAGAAAATAATAATTTAAAAATAGTTATAGTAATAAAAAAGTTATCAAAATAGTACAATGTCAAAAATCACAATAAAGAGTCATTTATTTATAATAATTAAAATTACAAAAGAGAATTTAAAATGCATCAACCTTTTCTTACTTTTATCACAAAAATAGCGATTTGCGATTTTAGCTACTTTAGTCTACTTTAGCTACTATTTTAGCTACTTTAGTCAAATATTGATATAAACCTTTTAAAAAATCATTTAGGAATATTCAATAAATCAAAGATTATTGTGACGTCTATCTCTATATAGATTCAAGCCTTCCGCATCAATGGCATTTTTTTTCATGCATTTTTTTTCATGCTAAAAATTCAGTTTTAAGTTTGGTACAAAAACAAAAATACGTATAAATCTAGAACAATGCACTTTTCAATGACAACTAAAACATATCTAATGTTGACAGGTTATAAAAAAAGTTGACCGAAACGAGATTCAAGCATCCTGTCCCGGTATTAAATAATATTAAATAAACATTATATTACTATAGATACTTCCTTAATCCATAAATATAATTGATTTTGTTTTGTGTAAGTAAGTAGTTATCCAATAGCAACACATTTTCACAAATAAAATTATACAGGTGGTTTGATTATTTATGCCTTATATTAGTTAAGCACATAATGAGTCATATTGAGAATCCAACTTCAAATAAGCAGAGAGAAAATCTAAATAGAATTCACATTAACATATTTTCAAACTAGAAATACGCGCCCCTTAAAATCCAATTAGAAAATTTCTCATTGTACCCATGTGAATTGAAATGTTAAAAAGTACGCTTAGGTAGGTTAATATAGAACCGTTAATACATGATTAATGACGATGGCATAAGAATCCTTGAAACATTTTTGTAAAACAATGTAGTAAGCGGGCAAGGGCCGGCCAAATTATAAGCCGTGATCAATTGCCTCAATAAAATTAAGGAGTTAGGTAGTTTACAAAACACGTTCAAAGCATAGGTACCTATTGCGTAGGTATGTGGCCATGCTTTATATAATTCTTAAAATAAAGGTTAATAATTTGAATAAAATTTAAAAATATTCATCTTTAATTTAGGGACGCTATCCGTTAATAGATGGCAGAGGAAATGATTTTAGAGGAAGTCACGATTTTGTTTGTCAATAAAATGACGTTTAATAAATTCTGCCTTATACCTAATTCTGTTTTTTAATATTCTAAAATATTTACGAAAATTTACTGATATCTTTGAAAGTATTAAGAATGAGATTGGTATAATTTGATATAGAAATAAAATTTTATATATAGTATATTATTTACATATATAGTGGGCTCGATTGCGTTTCTTCGTGAACTAAAATCGGAAATTAGTCCGTGTGAACGAGACAGGGCAACGCGCTAGAGCGGAGTGTGAGATGACCGGTTGTCACTTTTTCGCATTAAAACTGCCCACCAAGGACAAATCTTACACCGCACAAAATATGTTAAGTTCGGCAGGTAGTATTTATCGACGATCGCTTGGACTAATTTAGTTTTAGTTCACAAAGAAACTCATTCGGGCCCAGTATATTATTAAAAATATTTCCACGTTGATAAAAATATCAAGGTAAAAAAAATTATATAAAATAATAATTGTTATTAATACTAGCGCGCCGAGAGTTCCGTCCAAATCTAATTAGGAAAGTAGTTATTGGAATACATCGTTTTTACGCAGGCATTGACTAAAAAAAGAGTTTTAGCTGGCCACTGATATTGAGAGTTTTTCATATGCAATTTTCTTATGAGTTTATATTTAAAGTTTAATATACATTATTTTATAAATTATATTGAAAAATATTACATAATATTTAAAAGAATCTATATATATATATATATATAGGTATATATATATATATATATATATATATATATATATATATATATATATATATATATATATATATATATATATATATATATATATATATATATATATATATATATATATATATATATATATATATATATATATATATATATATATATATATATATATATATATATATTATATATATATATATATATATATATATATATATATATATATATATATATATATATATATATATATATATATATATATATATATATATATATATATATATATATATATATATATATATATATATATATATATATATATATATATATATATATATATATATATATATATATATATATATATATATATATATATATATATATATATATATATATATATATATATATATATATATATATATATATATATATATATATATATATATATATATATATATATATATATATATATATATATATATATATATATATATATATATATATATATATATATATATATATATATATATTTAAAATAAAATTAGTAAAAGCTACTTAAAAAGCAGCGAAGGAAATCCCAGCTTGGATCGGGAAATGCTAATATTTGAATGAGATACCTATAGGTACTTACGGATGTGCACGACTTTCGACGGTGCAATGTAAGTTTAAAGGTCCTTTTGCAGTCGACTAACGATCACTATTCATCCATATATCTCAAAAATCAAGCTAATCCTTTTGCAACACAAAATGCCTCCAATTGAGACGAATTAAAGCGAAAAAATCAAAAATTAAACAAATTGATCACTTCGGCAAAGCCGTGACATAAATGAAGGTGACATATCGAAATAATTCAAATTTCGAATGCTATCAACATTTAAAATATGATACAATAAGGCTGAGTTTGTTATCAACGAGCCATTAAATCGAAATAAAAATAAAAAAACTCCATATGCTTAATGAAATGAAAGAAGAATCTTCAATCTTAATTTCTGGCAGAGAAGTTTATAATAAAGGCTGTATATTGTTATCAAATTACGGTAAACCAGTATAAAATTGTATAATATTAAAAAATATGTAAAGAAACATTGTAGAAAACAGTATAATATTTTTATACCTATTTGATAAGTTTTGTAAAAGGATTAGCTTGAAAAAATAAAAATCAAGCTAATCCTTTTGTGTTGCAAAAGGATTAGCTTGATTTTTGAGATATATGGATGAATAGTGATCGTTAGTCGACTGCAAAAGGACCTTTAAACTTACATTGCACCGTCGAAAGTCGTGCACATCCGTAAGTACCTATAGGTATCTCATTCAAATATTAGCATTTCCCGATCCAAGCTGGGATTTCCTTCGCTGCTTTTTAAGTAGCTTTTACTAATTTTATTTTAAATATATATATATATTTATATATATATATATATATATATATATACATATATATATATATATATATATATATATATATATATATATATATATATATATATATATATATATATATATATATATATATATATATATATATATATATATATATATATATATATATATATATATATATATATATATATATATATATATATATATATATATATATATATATATATATATATATATATATATATATATATATATTATATATATAATATATATATATATATATATATATATATATATATATATATATATATATATATATATATATATATATATATATATATATATAAATTTATTACTGCTTCCACGTGTATATATATATATATATATATATATATATATATATATATATATATATATATATATATATATATATATATATATATATATATATATATCTATATATCTATATATCTATATATATATATATATATATATATATATATATATATATATATATATATATATATATATATATATATATATATATATATATATATATATATATATATATATATATATATATATATATATATATATATATATATATATATATATATATATATATATATATATATATATATATATATATATATATATATATATATATATATATATATATATATATATATATATATATATATATATATATATATATATATATATATATATATATATATATATATATATATATATATATATATATATATATATATATATATGTATATATATATATATACCTATATATTTCTTCTACATAATCATTTTCACGGGCATTATAACACCGAATCTCCGATATATAAAAATTATTAGAAATAATATTAAAATATATATGTGACGTGTTTTGCAAAGTACACGCGCCCGTCTGCGGTTCCTTGGACCTTTCAAAACATAATGACGCCCGACCTTCTAACGAAACGCCCGTGGTGGCTTCCCACTCGCACGTGTGCGGCGCCCATGCGTGCGTCCCTTTCTCTGCCAGAAATAGAGGCAGATATCACATTCCGAGCGGGTGCATGTGAATAGATGTTATTATGTTTGCGTCCATCGTTTACCCCCACCATCGCGCCACCGTTAGAACCGCAATGGCTGCGATCAGCTGTTGTTGTCGATCGGGATCTTCAAACATCGCGGTATGCGCGGGCGCCGCTCTATTTTATTCGGAACTATTACAGGAAGGTAACATTAATAATATGCACGTAGGTACCTACTGAATGCATGGACACTGACACTTGAAATATGGTAGGTAAATACCGGATCCGATCAGTTTCAAAAAGACATGTGAAATCGTAGACTATCGCGGTTGTTTCACATTATTAATAAAATAAAAACTAATTTACCGAGTGAATTTGTAGCACCCAACGTTTTGGTGATGTTGCACCTGCCGTTGTCTAGGGTAGACAGGGTAGCTCGTTTTTGATCCTATTATCAAAGACATTGAATTTCAAGAGCATCAATTTTCTTTGTTGTGTATAGTTTGAAGTAGAAAAGCGTTGCTGATTGCTAATCTCAGAACAGAAAAGACGTTCACGCTATAATTAAAAGTAGATTTTAGTAACATCGATACATTTTTATAATTAGGTAATTTAGACTTAATACCTAATGGTTAAAAGGCTGCGTTACTGAAACTCATTTATATAGCCATATTTTGGTACTTATTTCAAAAACATACCCATAAATAAAATGGAAGGGGTTATTTTTTATCCAAATTTTATGGCTCTATTAACAGTTGGCGGTCAGACTTATTATGTCACGCAATCTTTGTTTAATTAATTTAAATCTGATAATATTATTTTACGACCGTCATTTTACACACGCTAAAATTATAATTACGAGGAAAATTATCATGCCGCAGGGGCCAGTGCGTTTATCACCAAATGAAATTCATATTACTTTAATATGTAGGTATTATTATAATTAAATTTTATGACAAAATGAAATTGATATCTCTGTTTATTTTGAGTTTAAATATTCCGGGCTTCTTTTTACGTCGACGGAGCGCCGGCGATATTGTATCAGTGGCCTAGAACATTTTTATTTATTTAATAATATTTATTTAAAGAAAAACCCAATATTACAAACTTTAGGATATTATTGCATTAGCACTATTAAATGCTTCATTTTAAAGAGTAACAAAATAGAGAGCACCGTAGTGAGTAAGTATTTCTTCAAATCAACGTTGCTTATGTTGGTCTAGGTCCGTACTAAGGCCAACGTACCAAGTAAAAAATAGATTGTAAAAAGATGGAAAGATAATTCAAACTACATAATTTAAAAATAAGCTTGGTATTTAAAATTAAAATTGTACAACATTGTTCTACAAATCTCATAATATTTGGACTTTACTTATAAAGTTGCTTTTCTATAAAAGAAATTTAAGGCTAAAAACTTTGTATAATATATATATATATATATATATATATATATATATATATATATATATATATATATATATATATATATATATATATATATATATATATATATATATATATATATATATATATATATATATATATATATATATATATATATATATATATATATATATATATATATATATATATATATATATATATATATATATATATATATATATATATATATATATATATATTTAATTAATAGAAATATTGACCCCTAGTGTCTATGCAGATTTATCATTTTAATGTGAGTTGCTTAATTCCTCTATTGTAAAACTGTCGTGGACAAGAACCAATGAATGCTTTGAAGGCGTTTTTGAACGACTCTTAAAAGTTATTTTTTTCCCTGTAAAAATTTATCTAAATTCTAAAAAAAAAAACTATATTGATGAAGATCTGGCAAGTAGGTACGGTGTTTATCCAAGAGTCTCCAGCCTCAACTTTGCGACTGTTTGCAGTGAAATCAGTGGTTATACGTTGTCAGGCAGGAACAGTGGCTATGAGCGACTGACTAGGCTCTGTAATTTAATCACGAGCTTCTACATCATTGTTTGTAGGTCTTAACAGTACACATTTACGGCAAGTGTATAGCCAGACTGCAAGAAGCTCTAATAGAAAACACCGGCACAGGATCTCATATTTGAAATAATGCAAATTTTCAACTTTAGCATGGTTGCACAAACGAAAATATTTGAGCAAAAACAAAAGACGGAAAGACAAATAAACAGCTGATTCTTAAAATAGAATAACATGGCTTGAAACAAAATTTATTTAAATTTGAAATTTCAACTCAAACCCAATTTATACCTACAAGTTCAAATTGGCCAGTGTGAAAAAATAGCAATTACAGAGGCAAGGACCAAATATTACAACATAAGTAATAATAATAAACAAGGTAGGTACAAATTAATTATCAATCTAAACACTAAGTGTACGTTTACATTGAGTCAGTTATAGGCGTCAGTGCTGGCGCCGAGAACTGACTCATACTGTTTACACACAGTCAGCTGTAAGTTATTATTAAGGGTGTACGCACGTCATTGAGGTCAGAAGGGAAAATGCGTCTTTTTCGCTAGTTAAAATTTCCCATACGACGTGACGTCACCTTACGCCAGCGACTGACCAACTACTGACTTCTTCATTTACACGTGGTCAGTACTGCTGGCGCGTGTAGGGGCCGCTTAAGTCAGCACTGACGCGACTGATTTGAAATCAATTTACCAGTACCGTGTCAGCGGCGCTGACTTGTTTTGAGTTTAAAGTCAATAACTGACTCAATGTAAATCAGCCTTAAATTAATATGCCAATGCGTCTTTCAGTCTTAGTCAGTCTACGAATAATCACATGCTGTGATAAAGCAATAACAGTCGATACGAAAGCGGATGCGTTTTTAGTGAATTTCTAAATCAAATCCGTTCACATCGATGCAACCAGTTTGGTTTTATCTTAACTGTTTCAGTCGTCGACGTTCACGGAAATCGCATACGATTATAGATTATAATAAAAAAGGAAAAAAAGTATATTTCATTGGTATGTACGCGCGACGGAGTCGGAATCGGCCGCTTATCCAATGAGTCGATCGAGAGAATCCTTATTCGATATTCGAGGCAGAGTCACCCAATAAATCCGTCAATTTAATTAATTATCCGCCATTAATTGATTTACGACATGCAGGCCAGCGTTGGAGCAGCCGCTACTTCTTATCTACGCTCAGTTCTTAAAACACGTTCCTATTTTTTATCTTATCCTATATGAGAAAGTTGGGCAAGCTTGGAGCTGTAGAAATTACCTATGTAAATTGGGATAAATCTCGGTAAATTTGTAAAGTTATTTTGTTTTATAAACCTGAAATGTTGTATAACCATAGTTATAATGTAACTATTAGAAATATTGAAATCCCTTTATTCTAAGTGTTTCTGCAAAAACATGATATCTTCAATTGGCAAGTCGGGAAATAATAGCTTCTTTGCTGTTTGTTGGGATTATCTAACAGTGAATATTCGATATTCATCGAAGCTTTCATAACTATGTCCGTGTGCCTTTAGTGGGATTGTCGCGTGTTGGGTGGCCTGACGTTTCCAATTAAATATATTTATAGTTTTTTTAACAACGCCTCTTTTTTACGGCCTGGTGACATCTTACGTTGTTCGGATTCGGATTCGATTCCCGGCTTGGTCACCATTTTCCGTTGGGATAATATCAACGGAATTGTATTTCAATTCTGTCGATCGAATGCAATAACAAGACATAACCTTTACACACCTGTTACACGCACACTTACATATAACCACTTCATAGTAGGATTGGTTGTAAGAGATTGTCGTAAGAAAGATTGCCCATATAAAGAGATTTCACAATAAAGAGTAGAAAACAAGCAAAAAAACAAACAAGTAAAGAATCATAATTTTACCACATCTCGATCTTGGTTAAGTAAGATAGGTACCTTTATTTTTAATTGACTATTATAAATATTATTCTTTAAAATAATCGAAAGGTTATTAAAAATAGAGCAGATTAAACCTTTCAAATTTTATGAAGGCAAAGCCATTCACGTAAAATTCACCAATAGGAGAAAAACATGTCCAACAACATTTCTGGATGAAGTCATTCTATAATTTACTGAATTAGCTCACCACAAAACTCCACAAAATCCACTTGTAAATATGTAGAAACTCCCAGTTATCAGTGCACAAAAAGCTAATTGACCGATCAGAGCGCGGTTTCTGTTTAAACTCGGAGAGTTACGGCCGTTTGTCATTTATTCTGCTTGTTTGTACTACAATTACGACCAAATGCATTATTCTCCTACAATTACAACAATTACGACCAAACCAAAAGCATAGTCTTATTTTTATTAAATTTGGCAAAAATGTTCCTTGAAGTAATTAAAATCGATGTATATTTAGGGTTTTTATCTTTTTAATCCGTTTCAAGATGGTGGCCGTTTTAAAAGGGGTTGAAATTAAATAATGCTCCAATATATTATCAAGAAGAAGGATAAGCCGAATAGGAATAGAAAGGTGAAGGTGAATAAAGATATGTTTTTTTCCGATATACCTACCTAAATTCGACAAAATTTGCGAAAATAAGTGGTTATATGCAATTGGCGGTGAGAGTTTTTTATTTTGCTTAATTTTATTAGTGTTCAACATGAAATTAACGTGAATTTTGGGAATACAAATTATTGTATTTAAATGCTACTATGACCATGTTTAAAGATCCAAAATGATTAACAGCAGCAACAAGATACTCGTCAGGAAGGAGACCGATGCATACTTAGAATAACTCAATGAAACATCACATGGAATACTACGATGTGACGATAGATGAATAGGAAAGGATAAGGAAAACTATACAAGAAAGCTACAGCAATAATATAATCTGAAATAAATTGGATCGGAAGCAACAATACATAAAAAAATTGCGAAAGAGACTAAGAAAAGTAGAACAATTATCTTCTCACCCTCACCATATTTCCTAACTTACGCACATCCCATTATTGGCTTTAAGTTGTTGAATTCCGAATCATTGTTCTCATATTCCTACCATACATAATGTGCCCCTGGTTGACCAGGTCAGTTTGACTTTTGGATGGGGTGGTACAATCTAATCTAATCTATTTATACAATATAAAACTTTGCTGACATTCTTAATGCACAATGCAGATCTACCTAAAGTTATATTGGCTCTATAAATGCATCCTCGTTTATCAAAACGCTGAATCGACAGCCGTCTAGTAAAGAGACACAACCTAATTTTGCAACATGTTCGAATAGAGATTAATGTTAGCTGTAATGCGATGTAAGCGGTTGTAAGTGACCGAGTCGGCTTTCTTTCAAGTGCTAGCCTCTGATTGCGGCACAACTTGTGGCTACAACGTCTGCTTTGAGGGGACTTCACGGCGGTGCTGCCAGACGCCAGAAACCGAATAAAATATTTTTATATTATAAAAATATTTGTCCTCTTCGACTCACTGCCTTATTAGAATCAATATAATAACATGTATAACTGAAGCCGTTGGTCTATATATTTAATTTTAATAGTAATTCAAGAGTGCCCCGACATCGAGGGTAGTATTTTTAAACACAGGATCGCCATAATTCTGGCTAAAGTTATATTGCACAGATTATAAGAAGAATATTTAATGTACCTTTATAGATGCAGCGCAAAATATCCTCCCCGTTGTCTGTCATTTTATTTTCCCAAATATAATATATGTCCGGAAAAATCTGAAGCATTTCAATAAAGTCAGTTACTACCACATTATAAAAACCAATCAGAAATTGAAAAAGCTTTCAGTTCCTAAGTTCGGATTAAAAGGGTCAGAACTTTTATGAAATAATGTATACATTTCAAGAGCAGAATTCATCAGGAAATATTAGGGTTACCACTAAATTAATAAAACATCATATTAAAGACCTACTTTGTAAAGAAAGATAATAAAAACGTCCCCCATCATTCTCTTTATATTGCTTATGTATTTTTAATAAAAAATATATACCTATTTGTTTACTTATCTTTCTCTTCATTTTAATATTTTATTTATTTTCTTTTATTCAGGAAAATAACAGTGTATAAAAGTAAGAAGCCAAACAAGATAGATATAAAAATTACACCAGAGACAATTTTCCACTAAATGTTAACATCAAGATTATCTAAATGATAAGAGACAGAAAAAAAACGAGAAAAGAAAGAGGATAGGAAGGGAGGGACCAGGAAGGGAAGGAGGAACATAGGAAAAAAATGAGGAGGAACATAGGATATGAAGCATAATTAAGTAGGTAGGTTGAAAGCAAGGATATGCGACTCGCTGTCAACAGAAGCGAAACGAAGCCCGAGATAATTATTTATTTATTTATTTATATATTTATTTACTTATTCACTTAATACTTATCAACATTACAGAAGAACTAATGCTCTGTAAGTAACATTACTAAATATAACAACTACTAACCCTAAAATATCGCGTATAATAATAGCAATCATATAAGAATAAATAATTATTTTCTTGTCAAGTCAGGGTTGGCGGTAAAAAATATCGAAATCTAATGCCATCGGGTTAATGTCATTTAAGCGCCGCAAAGCACGCGTCAACAGGTTCCACCTCATAAGGTTAGTGCGTGAGAACGGCTCCCCGAAAATATGGCTTGAAGATAATTATTAGGCACCAAAAGATCCAACTGAGCTAGTAAGCTGTGTTTATAAGTTTTACCTCGAATCAGATTAAAAATATAGGACATGGTCAGCATTTCTCTACTGAGACAGGGAGAATTATAGCCATCCATGCCTGTAATAAATGCAGTCGGATACAAAAATAAATTATATCCGTACTGCTTGATGTACAAAAATCTCAAAAAACACGTTTGCACCTTTTCAAGAATGGGGATGGGGTATGGTATTTACGTGTGGTATTTTTTCCATGTTTTTTAAGAATGTATTCCGAAAATTAAGCAATTTGACGGCGTGTAAAAGTTTAGAACATGTGGTCAAACGGCGTCTTAATATTTTTTTGGACAAGTACAATATTTTAGCAAACAGTTTGTCTTTCAGAAGGGCCTAGGTACAGACGATGCGTTAATGGAACTCACTGAACATATCAAAGAAGCTTTAGATAAAGGAGACAAATGTGCGGCAGTTTTCCTCGACCCTGCGAAGGCTTTCGACACCGTCTTGCTCCCCTTGCTGATCACTAAACTGAAACGGATCGGACTCGGAGAAAATAAGCTAGAGCGGTTTGAATCGTATATATCAGAAAGACTGCAGATTACCAGATTCCGCGAAGAATATAGTTCTACGAAGTATATAACGTATGGTGTCCCACAGGGTAGCGTGTTTGGTCCAACTCTCTTTTTAGTGTATTTGAATGATTTCTGCAAGCTCTCGTCGATAGAGAAGGTCATCAGCTTTGCCGAAGACATCGTTTTTTTGGTCAAGTCTTCGACTTGGGCGGGTCTGTTTGTCGTTACCGAATAAGTACTGAGAAAATCGGAAAGATTGTTGGATAGAAAGTTATCGACCTCAAATATCAATAAAACGAAATTTACGAACTTTAGCAAGACAATCACTGACCAACTAACTTCAAGTATAAAGCTTCACTCATGCATCAAAATGCACGATTGCCAATGTATGAATGTAGATAGAGTGTACTCCATTAAGTACTTAGTCGTAATATTAAACATCAGACTGCGCTGGGAGGATCATCTAACGAATGTTGCGGCAAGACTGAGTATAGCGGCAAGACTGATAAGGGAACTTATCAATTACTTCAGGAGTTTGCGAAATATTTTAGACATCAATATGCTAAGAAATGTCTACTATGCTGTTTGCGAGTCGGTTATTCGATATGGCATAGTAATTTAAAATTAAAGCATAGGTTTAAGTATGTAGGTAAAAAAATTGACTCTAAATGCTAATTTTATTTTTGTAACTTTGATTATTATCTTTTTTCTTTTTTTTTTTTTTTAAATATATTATATCTTAAATTAAGTTAATAGCTTATTGGTATTATTGATGACATTTTGTTTCAGTTTTTCTTTTATTTTAGGTAATTAAGGTATTGCTATTAGAATTAAGTACGATAATGATTATTAGTTATAATCTGTAATGGTGACGGTAATATATATATTTCTTTTCCTTTTTATTTTCTTTATTTTTCCGCCCAGAAATTTAATACAAGTATACATTTTTTAAATTATTATTCAAAATGTACACATTATGTACCGACAAATGTATATTTTTATGAAAAAGCATTTTATAATAACACTAGTATAGCCATTTATATTTTGCAAATTACCGTATAATGTACAGCTCCTTCTTAAACAGAAAGTAATTTTTGAAAGAAATATAAGTAAAAAAAAGAAACCATGTATGTATATTTAAATTAATCAGTATAAGTATAATATAGAAGGTCGAGGGGTGGGGAGGGGGGGGGGGTGGAATCGATATGGTTATAGTTATTTACTGATGATGTTGCTATTTATTTTTAATGCAAAGCCGTCGAAGTCTGTATGTTGCAGTCCTGCTTATGGTAGTGAAAAAAGCATCTCAGACTGAACTCAACCCCACAGGCAAGAAATCAAATCTCTTAACTACTAGACTACTGCCTCGAATTAACTCAAAAATCGTATTATTAGCACAATTACCATATCAAGTTACTCGGCGCGTGTAAGTGCGAGAGAGATGCAATGCATGCCAATCAAGTGTTCCCGCGGCCGAGACTGAGAGACCCATATTTACAGAGAGGGACGACGATGCCGGTTCTCTCTCTCGTTTGAAAATTTCACGGACAGCGGGACGTCGGCCGCTCACCTTC
>OX155959.1:20279700-20429217 GCA_944548615.1 Micropterix aruncella
CCTTTTGTGTTGCAAAAGGATTAGCTTGATTTTTGAGATATATGGATGAATAGTGATCGTTAGTCGACTGCAAAAGGACCTTTAAACTTACATTGCACCGTCGAAAGTCGTGCACATCCGTAAGTACCTATAGGTATCTCATTCAAATATTAGCATTTCCCGATCCAAGCTGGGATTTCCTTCGCTGCTTTTTAAGTAGCTTTTACTAATTTTATTTTAAATATATATATATATTTATATATATATATATATATATATATATATATACATATATATATATATATATATATATATATATATATATATATATATATATATATATATATATATATATATATATATATATATATATATATATATATATATATATATATATATATATATATATATATATATATATATATATATATATATATAGTATATATATATATATATATATTATATATATTAATATATATATATATATATATATATATATATAATTATAATATATATATATATATATATATATATTATATATATATATATATATATATATATATATATATATATTATATATATATATATATATATATATATATATATATATATAAATTTATTACTGCTTCCACGTGTATATATATATATATATATATATAGTATATATATATATATATATATATATATATATATATATATATATATATATATATATATATATATATATATATATATATATATATATATATATATCTATATATCTATATATCTATATATATATATATATATATATATATATATATATATATATATATATATATATATATATATATATATATATATATATATATATATATATATATATATATATATATATATATATATATATATATATATATATATATATATATATATATATATATATATATATATATATATATATATATATATATATATATATATATATATATATATATATATATATATATATATATATATATATATATATATGTATATATATATATATACCTATATATTTCTTCTACATAATCATTTTCACGGGCATTATAACACCGAATCTCCGATATATAAAAATTATTAGAAATAATATTAAAATATATATGTGACGTGTTTTGCAAAGTACACGCGCCCGTCTGCGGTTCCTTGGACCTTTCAAAACATAATGACGCCCGACCTTCTAACGAAACGCCCGTGGTGGCTTCCCACTCGCACGTGTGCGGCGCCCATGCGTGCGTCCCTTTCTCTGCCAGAAATAGAGGCAGATATCACATTCCGAGCGGGTGCATGTGAATAGATGTTATTATGTTTGCGTCCATCGTTTACCCCCACCATCGCGCCACCGTTAGAACCGCAATGGCTGCGATCAGCTGTTGTTGTCGATCGGGATCTTCAAACATCGCGGTATGCGCGGGCGCCGCTCTATTTTATTCGGAACTATTACAGGAAGGTAACATTAATAATATGCACGTAGGTACCTACTGAATGCATGGACACTGACACTTGAAATATGGTAGGTAAATACCGGATCCGATCAGTTTCAAAAAGACATGTGAAATCGTAGACTATCGCGGTTGTTTCACATTATTAATAAAATAAAAACTAATTTACCGAGTGAATTTGTAGCACCCAACGTTTTGGTGATGTTGCACCTGCCGTTGTCTAGGGTAGACAGGGTAGCTCGTTTTTGATCCTATTATCAAAGACATTGAATTTCAAGAGCATCAATTTTCTTTGTTCTGTATAGTTTGAAGTAGAAAAGCGTTGCTGATTGCTAATCTCAGAACAGAAAAGACGTTCACGCTATAATTAAAAGTAGATTTTAGTAACATCGATACATTTTTATAATTAGGTAATTTAGACTTAATACCTAATGGTTAAAAGGCTGCGTTACTGAAACTCATTTATATAGCCATATTTTGGTACTTATTTCAAAAACATACCCATAAATAAAATGGAAGGGGTTATTTTTTATCCAAATTTTATGGCTCTATTAACAGTTGGCGGTCAGACTTATTATGTCACGCAATCTTTGTTTAATTAATTTAAATCTGATAATATTATTTTACGACCGTCATTTTACACACGCTAAAATTATAATTACGAGGAAAATTATCATGCCGCAGGGGCCAGTGCGTTTATCACCAAATGAAATTCATATTACTTTAATATGTAGGTATTATTATAATTAAATTTTATGACAAAATGAAATTGATATCTCTGTTTATTTTGAGTTTAAATATTCCGGGCTTCTTTTTACGTCGACGGAGCGCCGGCGATATTGTATCAGTGGCCTAGAACATTTTTATTTATTTAATAATATTTATTTAAAGAAAAACCCAATATTACAAACTTTAGGATATTATTGCATTAGCACTATTAAATGCTTCATTTTAAAGAGTAACAAAATAGAGAGCACCGTAGTGAGTAAGTATTTCTTCAAATCAACGTTGCTTATGTTGGTCTAGGTCCGTACTAAGGCCAACGTACCAAGTAAAAAATAGATTGTAAAAAGATGGAAAGATAATTCAAACTACATAATTTAAAAATAAGCTTGGTATTTAAAATTAAAATTGTACAACATTGTTCTACAAATCTCATAATATTTGGACTTTACTTATAAAGTTGCTTTTCTATAAAAGAAATTTAAGGCTAAAAACTTTGTATAATATATATATATATATATATATATATATATATATATATATATATATATATATATATATATATATATATATATATATATATATATATATATATATATATATATATATATATATATATATATATATATATATATATATATATATATATTTAATTAATAGAAATATTGACCCCTAGTGTCTATGCAGATTTATCATTTTAATGTGAGTTGCTTAATTCCTCTATTGTAAAACTGTCGTGGACAAGAACCAATGAATGCTTTGAAGGCGTTTTTGAACGACTCTTAAAAGTTATTTTTTTCCCTGTAAAAATTTATCTAAATTCTAAAAAAAAAAACTATATTGATGAAGATCTGGCAAGTAGGTACGGTGTTTATCCAAGAGTCTCCAGCCTCAACTTTGCGACTGTTTGCAGTGAAATCAGTGGTTATACGTTGTCAGGCAGGAACAGTGGCTATGAGCGACTGACTAGGCTCTGTAATTTAATCACGAGCTTCTACATCATTGTTTGTAGGTCTTAACAGTACACATTTACGGCAAGTGTATAGCCAGACTGCAAGAAGCTCTAATAGAAAACACCGGCACAGGATCTCATATTTGAAATAATGCAAATTTTCAACTTTAGCATGGTTGCACAAACGAAAATATTTGAGCAAAAACAAAAGACGGAAAGACAAATAAACAGCTGATTCTTAAAATAGAATAACATGGCTTGAAACAAAATTTATTTAAATTTGAAATTTCAACTCAAACCCAATTTATACCTACAAGTTCAAATTGGCCAGTGTGAAAAAATAGCAATTACAGAGGCAAGGACCAAATATTACAACATAAGTAATAATAATAAACAAGGTAGGTACAAATTAATTATCAATCTAAACACTAAGTGTACGTTTACATTGAGTCAGTTATAGGCGTCAGTGCTGGCGCCGAGAACTGACTCATACTGTTTACACACAGTCAGCTGTAAGTTATTATTAAGGGTGTACGCACGTCATTGAGGTCAGAAGGGAAAATGCGTCTTTTTCGCTAGTTAAAATTTCCCATACGACGTGACGTCACCTTACGCCAGCGACTGACCAACTACTGACTTCTTCATTTACACGTGGTCAGTACTGCTGGCGCGTGTAGGGGCCGCTTAAGTCAGCACTGACGCGACTGATTTGAAATCAATTTACCAGTACCGTGTCAGCGGCGCTGACTTGTTTTGAGTTTAAAGTCAATAACTGACTCAATGTAAATCAGCCTTAAATTAATATGCCAATGCGTCTTTCAGTCTTAGTCAGTCTACGAATAATCACATGCTGTGATAAAGCAATAACAGTCGATACGAAAGCGGATGCGTTTTTAGTGAATTTCTAAATCAAATCCGTTCACATCGATGCAACCAGTTTGGTTTTATCTTAACTGTTTCAGTCGTCGACGTTCACGGAAATCGCATACGATTATAGATTATAAAAAAAAAGGAAAAAAAGTATATTTCATTGGTATGTACGCGCGACGGAGTCGGAATCGGCCGCTTATCCAATGAGTCGATCGAGAGAATCCTTATTCGATATTCGAGGCAGAGTCACCCAATAAATCCGTCAATTTAATTAATTATCCGCCATTAATTGATTTACGACATGCAGGCCAGCGTTGGAGCAGCCGCTACTTCTTATCTACGCTCAGTTCTTAAAACACGTTCCTATTTTTTATCTTATCCTATATGAGAAAGTTGGGCAAGCTTGGAGCTGTAGAAATTACCTATGTAAATTGGGATAAATCTCGGTAAATTTGTAAAGTTATTTTGTTTTATAAACCTGAAATGTTGTATAACCATAGTTATAATGTAACTATTAGAAATATTGAAATCCCTTTATTCTAAGTGTTTCTGCAAAAACATGATATCTTCAATTGGCAAGTCGGGAAATAATAGCTTCTTTGCTGTTTGTTGGGATTATCTAACAGTGAATATTCGATATTCATCGAAGCTTTCATAACTATGTCCGTGTGCCTTTAGTGGGATTGTCGCGTGTTGGGTGGCCTGACGTTTCCAATTAAATATATTTATAGTTTTTTTAACAACGCCTCTTTTTTACGGCCTGGTGACATCTTACGTTGTTCGGATCCGGATTCGATTCCCGGCTTGGTCACCATTTTCCGTTGGGATAATATCAACGGAATTGTATTTCAATTCTGTCGATCGAATGCAATAACAAGACATAACCTTTACACACCTGTTACACGCACACTTACATATAACCACTTCATAGTAGAATTGGTTGTAAGAGATTGTCGTAAGAAAGATTGCCCATATAAAGAGATTTCACAATAAAGAGTAGAAAACAAGCAAAAAAACAAACAAGTAAAGAATCATAATTTTACCACATCTCGATCTTGGTTAAGTAAGATAGGTACCTTTATTTTTAATTGACTATTATAAATATTATTCTTTAAAATAATCGAAAGGTTATTAAAAATAGAGCAGATTAAACCTTTCAAATTTTATGAAGGCAAAGCCATTCACGTAAAATTCACCAATAGGAGAAAAACATGTCCAACAACATTTCTGGATGAAGTCATTCTATAATTTACTGAATTAGCTCACCACAAAACTCCACAAAATCCACTTGTAAATATGTAGAAACTCCCAGTTATCAGTGCACAAAAAGCTAATTGACCGATCAGAGCGCGGTTTCTGTTTAAACTCGGAGAGTTACGGCCGTTTGTCATTTATTCTGCTTGTTTGTACTACAATTACGACCAAATGCATTATTCTCCTACAATTACAACAATTACGACCAAACCAAAAGCATAGTCTTATTTTTATTAAATTTGGCAAAAATGTTCCTTGAAGTAATTAAAATCGATGTATATTTAGGGTTTTTATCTTTTTAATCCGTTTCAAGATGGTGGCCGTTTTAAAAGGGGTTGAAATTAAATAATGCTCCAATATATTATCAAGAAGAAGGATAAGCCGAATAGGAATAGAAAGGTGAAGGTGAATAAAGATATGTTTTTTTCCGATATACCTACCTAAATTCGACAAAATTTGCGAAAATAAGTGGTTATATGCAATTGGCGGTGAGAGTTTTTTATTTTGCTTAATTTTATTAGTGTTCAACATGAAATTAACGTGAATTTTGGGAATACAAATTATTGTATTTAAATGCTACTATGACCATGTTTAAAGATCCAAAATGATTAACAGCAGCAACAAGATACTCGTCAGGAAGGAGACCGATGCATACTTAGAATAACTCAATGAAACATCACATGGAATACTACGATGTGACGATAGATGAATAGGAAAGGATAAGGAAAACTATACAAGAAAGCTACAGCAATAATATAATCTGAAATAAATTGGATCGGAAGCAACAATACATAAAAAAATTGCGAAAGAGACTAAGAAAAGTAGAACAATTATCTTCTCACCCTCACCATATTTCCTAACTTACGCACATCCCATTATTGGCTTTAAGTTGTTGAATTCCGAATCATTGTTCTCATATTCCTACCATACATAATGTGCCCCTGGTTGACCAGGTCAGTTTGACTTTTGGATGGGGTGGTACAATCTAATCTAATCTATTTATACAATATAAAACTTTGCTGACATTCTTAATGCACAATGCAGATCTACCTAAAGTTATATTGGCTCTATAAATGCATCCTCGTTTATCAAAACGCTGAATCGACAGCCGTCTAGTAAAGAGACACAACCTAATTTTGCAACATGTTCGAATAGAGATTAATGTTAGCTGTAATGCGATGTAAGCGGTTGTAAGTGACCGAGTCGGCTTTCTTTCAAGTGCTAGCCTCTGATTGCGGCACAACTTGTGGCTACAATGTCTGCTTTGAGGGGACTTCACGGCGGTGCTGCCAGACGCCAGAAACCGAATAAAATATTTTTATATTATAAAAATATTTGTCCTCTTCGACTCACTGCCTTATTAGAATCAATATAATAACATGTATAACTGAAGCCGTTGGTCTATATATTTAATTTTAATAGTAATTCAAGAGTGCCCCGACATCGAGGGTAGTATTTTTAAAACACAGGATCGCCATAATTCTGGCTAAAGTTATATTGCACAGATTATAAGAAGAATATTTAATGTACCTTTATAGATGCAGCGCAAAATATCCTCCCCGTTGTCTGTCATTTTATTTTCCCAAATATAATATATGTCCGGAAAAATCTGAAGCATTTCAATAAAGTCAGTTACTACCACATTATAAAAACCAATCAGAAATTGAAAAAGCTTTCAGTTCCTAAGTTCGGATTAAAAGGGTCAGAACTTTTATGAAATAATGTATACATTTCAAGAGCAGAATTCATCAGGAAATATTAGGGTTACCACTAAATTAATAAAACATCATATTAAAGACCTACTTTGTAAAGAAAGATAATAAAAACGTCCCCCATCATTCTCTTTATATTGCTTATGTATTTTTAATAAAAAATATATACCTATTTGTTTACTTATCTTTCTCTTCATTTTAATATTTTATTTATTTTCTTTTATTCAGGAAAATAACAGTGTATAAAAGTAAGAAGCCAAACAAGATAGATATAAAAATTACACCAGAGACAATTTTCCACTAAATGTTAACATCAAGATTATCTAAATGATAAGAGACAGAAAAAAAACGAGAAAAGAAAGAGGATAGGAAGGGAGGGACCAGGAAGGGAAGGAGGAACATAGGAAAAAAATGAGGAGGAACATAGGATATGAAGCATAATTAAGTAGGTAGGTTGAAAGCAAGGATATGCGACTCGCTGTCAACAGAAGCGAAACGAAGCCCGAGATAATTATTTATTTATTTATTTATATATTTATTTACTTATTCACTTAATACTTATCAACATTACAGAAGAACTAATGCTCTGTAAGTAACATTACTAAATATAACAACTACTAACCCTAAAATATCGCGTATAATAATAGCAATCATATAAGAATAAATAATTATTTTCTTGTCAAGTCAGGGTTGGCGGTAAAAAATATCGAAATCTAATGCCATCGGGTTAATGTCATTTAAGCGCCGCAAAGCACGCGTCAACAGGTTCCACCTCATAAGGTTAGTGCGTGAGAACGGCTCCCCGAAAATATGGCTTGAAGATAATTATTAGGCACCAAAAGATCCAACTGAGCTAGTAAGCTGTGTTTATAAGTTTTACCTCGAATCAGATTAAAAATATAGGACATGGTCAGCATTTCTCTACTGAGACAGGGAGAATTATAGCCATCCATGCCTGTAATAAATGCAGTCGGATACAAAAATAAATTATATCCGTACTGCTTGATGTACAAAAATCTCAAAAAACACGTTTGCACCTTTTCAAGAATGGGGATGGGGTATGGTATTTACGTGTGGTATTTTTTCCATGTTTTTTAAGAATGTATTCCGAAAATTAAGCAATTTGACGGCGTGTAAAAGTTTAGAACATGTGGTCAAACGGCGTCTTAATATTTTTTTGGACAAGTACAATATTTTAGCAAACAGTTTGTCTTTCAGAAGGGCCTAGGTACAGACGATGCGTTAATGGAACTCACTGAACATATCAAAGAAGCTTTAGATAAAGGAGACAAATGTGCGGCAGTTTTCCTCGACCCTGCGAAGGCTTTCGACACCGTCTTGCTCCCCTTGCTGATCACTAAACTGAAACGGATCGGACTCGGAGAAAATAAGCTAGAGCGGTTTGAATCGTATATATCAGAAAGACTGCAGATTACCAGATTCCGCGAAGAATATAGTTCTACGAAGTATATAACGTATGGTGTCCCACAGGGTAGCGTGTTTGGTCCAACTCTCTTTTTAGTGTATTTGAATGATTTCTGCAAGCTCTCGTCGATAGAGAAGGTCATCAGCTTTGCCGAAGACATCGTTTTTTTGGTCAAGTCTTCGACTTGGGCGGGTCTGTTTGTCGTTACCGAATAAGTACTGAGAAAATCGGAAAGATTGTTGGATAGAAAGTTATCGACCTCAAATATCAATAAAACGAAATTTACGAACTTTAGCAAGACAATCACTGACCAACTAACTTCAAGTATAAAGCTTCACTCATGCATCAAAATGCACGATTGCCAATGTATGAATGTAGATAGAGTGTACTCCATTAAGTACTTAGTCTAAATATTAAACATCAGACTGCGCTGGGAGGATCATCTAACGAATGTTGCGGCAAGACTGAGTATAGCGGCAAGACTGATAAGGGAACTTATCAATTACTTCAGGAGTTTGCGAAATATTTTAGACATCAATATGCTAAGAAATGTCTACTATGCTGTTTGCGAGTCGGTTATTCGATATGGCATAGTAATTTAAAATTAAAGCATAGGTTTAAGTATGTAGGTAAAAAAATTGACTCTAAATGCTAATTTTATTTTTGTAACTTTGATTATTATCTTTTTTCTTTTTTTTTTTTTTTAAATATATTATATCTTAAATTAAGTTAATAGCTTATTGGTATTTTTGATGACATTTTGTTTCAGTTTTTCTTTTATTTTAGGTAATTAAGGTATTGCTATTAGAATTAAGTACGATAATGATTATTAGTTATAATCTGTAATGGTGACGGTAATATATATATTTCTTTTCCTTTTTATTTTCTTTATTTTTCCGCCCAGAAATTTAATACAAGTATACATTTTTTAAATTATTATTCAAAATGTACACATTATGTACCGACAAATGTATATTTTTATGAAAAAGCATTTTATAATAACACTAGTATAGCCATTTATATTTTGCAAATTACCGTATAATGTACAGCTCCTTCTTAAACAGAAAGTAATTTTTGAAAGAAATATAAGTAAAAAAAAGAAACCATGTATGTATATTTAAATTAATCAGTATAAGTATAATATAGAAGGTCGAGGGGTGGGGAGGGGGGGGGGTGGAATCGATATGGTTATAGTTATTTACTGATGATGTTGCTATTTATTTTTAATGCAAAGCCGTCGAAGTCTGTATGTTGCAGTCCTGCTTATGGTAGTGAAAAAAGCATCTCAGACTGAACTCAACCCCACAGGCAAGAAATCAAATCTCTTAACTACTAGACTACTGCCTCGAATTAACTCAAAAATCGTATTATTAGCACAATTACCATATCAAGTTACTCGGCGCGTGTAAGTGCGAGAGAGATGCAATGCATGCCAATCAAGTGTTCCCGCGGCCGAGACTGAGAGACCCATATTTACAGAGAGGGACGACGATGCCGGTTCTCTCTCTCGTTTGAAAATTTCACGGACAGCGGGACGTCGGCCGCTCACCTTCCTGCAGCGAAGAGATGAAGACAAAGCCAGCCTAGGCGTAATAAACACGTCTATTTTCGGGCGCGCAGTCCAATTCCGTTTGTGTGGTTTTCGTCCTTGGTCGACCGGACAAAAAGAACGATCGTCCGTCGCGGCGCGGACGCACCGGCCGACGACCGAAAAAAAGCATCGCCAAGTTGGACAATAAAATAATAATAGGGGAATCATTGCAGCCCGGGGGATAAAAAGAGACTAAGCCAAACCGCGACACACAAAGCAGGAATTAGTATTGGAGAACATGGCGTCAGACACAGACGCTTGTCAAATTGTGTTTATTTAGAGTGTGCTCTGTGAGTGATATCATTCTAGTTGTGGAAAAAGTGTATACGTCTGATTAATAAACTCGTATATCGGACGAGTTTGATCCTTGGTATCATGTGATGATCACATTATAATAAATGTTAAAATGTCAAAAGATTGCCAAAAGTAAAAAATGTCAAAAGTAAATGGATCGCTCCACGTTAATAGGGTCTAAGTCACGTTTTTGTATGATAAGACTTAGAGTGCCATTAGAGATACCATATAGAAAACATTTTTTTTATCAAATGTAGTTGTGGAAAAGTGAATAAATCCGATTAATATACCTACTCGTATGTCGAATTATTTTGATTCGTGGTATCAGAATTTATTACATGTTAAAATTTAAAATGATTGCAAAAAGTAAATTTATAGCTCCATGTCAATAAAGTCTCAGACAAATTTTTGAATAACAATAGTTAGAGTGTCATTAGAGATATCACATAGAAAACACTCTAATATACATTTTGATTATATTACTTGATAAATAATAGTTGGAATTATTTTATTTGTTACATAAAATGACACCTATAGTTATATAAAATCGAAGACTATCGCGGTTGTTTGACATTATAAATAGGATAGAAACGAATTTACCGAGTGAAAATGTGTAGCACACGACGTTTCGGTGGCGTTTTCTACCCCATGTCTGACCATATCTACCCTGGACAACGGCGGCTGCAACGTCACCGAAACGTTGGGTGCTACAAATTTTCACGTGGTAAATTCGTTTCTATCCCATTTATAATATCTATAGTTATGTTTATTTCGAGATACATCTTGTTTTAATTATAATTACTTTCATTAAAGCAGAAATATAAATAATAAAGTCTGTCTTAGATCAGGCTCAGGCCTAGTTAGGCGACTTTGATTATAGCTATATCTCCATAAGCACTAGTATTTTAATATCGTCTCAATAAACATATAATATGACATGGTAAACCGTACTAATGAATTTGTACACTACTATAAATTAATAAATAAAATAAAGGGAGAAAATAAAATAGAGTCCTTGGAAAACGATCCACTTACTACGGAATGTATGGGAAAAGTAGACTCGTCCAATAGAATGTGCAATAATCGAATATGGTACGGTGCAATAGTTCGAATATTGTAAGAAACTGCGATATGTATAGAAACTACAGTCATAAATACTTATGCATAACGAAAACAAAAGCATTTGTGCATTTATCACCTGTTTTTTTTTGTTTGACTCAATAATTCTGTTAAATATGTTTAGATTTCTCCTATATAGGTTTATATTATATCCGGACTTTTAATCTAGATGCCAAAAGTCATATACTCCGTCAACCACCAACCATATTAGCATATCTAGAAGAGTGCTCATTAAGCCGCGGAGAAAGCAGATTTAGTAAATAGTCATAAGTAAACCCAAAAAAAACTAAAATTTCCAGTAACATTTATCATAATTGACGACAGAAATGATTTTATTAATTAAGATTATAATATTTATAGCGAAAATATATTTTTTCAGAGTTTATGTCGCTTTAAGATATAAAACTAAATAAAGATTAATTATTTATATGTTGGTCAGAATACTCAATTAGTCCTAAAAGGATTATCCATTATTTCAATATTTCATTAGTCGATAAAAGTCCAAAAGATTTAAAAAATAATCAAAAATATTATTTTGAACAAAACACAATAAATCGAAATCGAAACACAAAGAACAATAAACACAATAAGTCGATAAAACAGCGCGATAAAATATTATTTTGTAGATAGTTTTTAAGGAGATAGTTTTTTTATGATTTACTCAAAACGTTGTATTCTTGACTTAGATCCCTTTGTCAGGAGTGTTGAAATATTGAATTCTACGATTTTCATTGAAGCGTCTTTAATCACATAGCACAGTGTAGTGTTAAGGTAGATATAGATATGTAACTGCATTGAATCCTTTATCATTTATTTTTAAAGAAAAGAAAGCACATTTAATTTAATTTTATAATTGATATAAACTACTTCAACAGTATTTAAGAAAAAGGTATTAACTTTTATTTGAAATTACTTTTACGGGTTTAAGTAGATACTTCTTTAAATATCGTATTTGATAAAATCAAAAAAAAAACACCATGCAATATATACAAATCTAAATGATAACTCAAAATATTAAATTTGACTTGCATACTTGTCTTTCTGTAACACATTTATACGTACGTAGTAGGTACACACATAGAATTATAAATAACACGACCAAGACATAATGACCATTTGATTACAAGTAGGTTCATGAGTCTACGTTATTAAAAAAACAGTTCTCAGTTCAGTATCAAATTATATATTCAGTTATGTAAACGACCATGTGATAATATTCAACGTAGAGAATAGCACTTGAAATCAAATACAACTTTATAGTCTATCGAAAAGACCTCATCTTGATCGTTTTGTCCAATTTTATTTGGCCTACATCATAAGTTTTTATCATATGTGGGTTTTTTTAAGCTATTGCATAGCTTTTATCGCGGGCCTAGGCCAGCGCGGCGACCGAATGAAGAAATTTCTTAACGAAAATTAATGATTTTAAACTGATAATTACGTCTAAACGAGTACTGCTTACGATTCGAAAAAAATATATGTTAAACAAGAACATTTTCCTAATATTTTTAGCTTTGAGTATTTTAGATGTATTATATAGTGTAATTAATTTGTGAAATTAGGTCTAACCGAACACAAAAACGACTACTACGCAAATACTATCTGGCGTATTATTATGAAACCTGCACCATTTTAAAGATAATTTAATTATCTATCTTTTTATCTACGATTTTTTTTTCTAATAATCTGTTTTTTTGCTTTATCGAATAAAAAATTCGTGCGCGGCGCTCTATCGGAAGACGTTTAAATTATTCCGAATCATTTGCGGCTGCGGTAGCAAATTTCAACGTTTTCCGATAGAGCGCAGTTATCTGATATCAGAAAAAATAAAATAAATAAATAATTATAATTGCATACGTTGTTAAAAATGCTATGCAAGAGCTTTACCGCGGCAGTCCCCGAGTGCCACACGTATTTTTTTTACTTAATTTTCTTTTTACTTAATTTTATAATTATTTTTCGTAAAAATGCTTCAGTCACGATTATTACTTAAAACAGGTAATAAGAGTATTTTCTACCGTTTCTGAAATATCACAGATATCATCTCTCTCCTTTGCCCCTGGCGTAGCTTTAATTTTGTGTTCGATATTAAGACAAACTATAGTAAGTAATAAGACTCTATCCTAAGTAATTGAATCCGAAGGTATTTTCTTCATTATTGCCATAATCTACGGTTTTGGCTATAAAGCGTAAAATTTGTACAAGCACAGGGCCTCTTTACAAGCATACGTGACCGCGTATCTCGTTTTTACAGAGGAGAGGAGGCAGTTTGCGCATTTTGCGACAGTCTAAACATCGTTTTAGAGTTCGTGCCGAAAGCAACGTTTTCGCAAACCATGCGTCTTCTTTTTAAGGTACCTCCGTACATACATGCGCGTTGTAAAATCCCCGACATCCCAGATGTTACCAACCTCAACGGAAAATTGCGCGAGCTATAATTTAGATTTAATTTTATTAGAAAAGCAGATAAATGATTTCAAATTTTCATAAAAAAATATCTTAGTAATGTTTTTTATGGTTTTGCACCACACCAAAATGCACAATCGGAATCCCATTGTTAAGACGTCTTTGATTGCACGTCTGCATATATGTATGTTAACCGTCGATCTCAGCCAGTTTTATGTAAATCTGTCTACTCACACGAAATTTGCCAAAGTCATATAACTTGATTTCATAGAACCTTGCTTAAAAGTCAAGTACAAAGAAATATTTATATATTTTATTTATAATTTTACGGGGACCAAAATACTGTATTTTGTATCCAGTAGATAGAATTTATCCAATAATATACCTAATACTATCGCTCTGTGTAAATAAAATTACAGGAAAAACAAAAATAAACTGTGAAAACACGGAATTTTCCAAAACAAGCAAACAAACCTATATACAAAAATAAGCTAGTAGTTTCATGAATTTACTTAAACAGAAAATATTTTTTTGAAAAACGGTAAAAGATGAACAATAAAACACTTAAGTTCTAATTTAAATATAATCTGAAGAAAACTAAAATGTGCGTAAAATTTTGAACCGTAATTTTCCGAAAAAAAATTCCCAAATTTAAAAATATCAAGAGTGCTTTTGAATGTTTTCTTGATCACTAAGGATTAAAGCTATATTGTCATGTTTCTCGCCTCACATAGGCTGGTCTATATGATGTTGATGCTAGTTTATTCCAGGTCCCATCAGCTGCATCAGAGCAAGTACCTATAGTTTATATTCATTTGTAAGTAAGGTATACCATTTTTCTGTGATGAGGGATCACAATCAAGTGATTATAGGTCACAGACCAACGAGCAAGGGTTCCATTGCATGTTCTATCTTGTACATATATTCTTTATTCGTCACAGTATAAGGTCGTCTTTGTGCTTATGTAAAATAACCATATTGGTTGAAAACATATCATTGGAAATGTCTCTTTTGCTATAAAGGGCATAAAATGTACATATGATTTTTATGCTAAACAGGAATGTAAGAAAAAATCTGAATTTTTCGGAAAAACATTGTTTATCACATATATTTAGGAATCGGTTATTGTTAGATAAACAAACCTAAAATATTTACTTTATAGCAAAGACTTTATAAAAAGGCACTTTCGAAAATTGTGCATTTTTGCCAGGACGACATTTTAATAAATTGCCTACATTGTGTTCTTTCAACGTGGGTCTTGTAGTTCTATTAATTGAGATATTGTTATTGAAAAAATATTGACAGAATATTAAAGAATTGAAAAAAAAAGATTTTTGTTTTCACACATTAAAAAATACAATTTATTCAAATATTTTTTTTATAGATGAAACATATAAAAAGAAGTGTTACGAATTACCAGAAACATAGGCTGTATCATGAATTTATGACTTCATAAATCGAACCCTGGACCGCGGGTAATAATATAAATAAATGGTCAATTTTTTTAAACACTCATTTCTTATGTTTTTAGATTTAAATGTAGTAATTTAACACCAAACACCTATTTTAAATATAAATGTGTAGATATTTAAGCTGCACAATTGCGTCGCTGTTATGCCTAATTGAAAGATCTACCCATAAAAAAAGTGTTAGCGGAACTGTGCTAATTAGTACCAGTTACGAATAAATATTAAAAATATATAGGTAAATACAATTGTAATAGAAGACTATTCAATGTTAAATTTAATTGTATAAATTAAACATATTAATGTTAAAGTTATATTCATTAATGCTATCTTTTAATATTAAGTAATTTTTAAACGAATTACTCATTAGTCTTAATTTGTACCTCCTTACTTTACGGCACAAAAATCACTCTTGTTGAAATTTAAATCGGATTAGAAATTTATACAGCGATATAAGATTTTAAAAATACATTAAGCAAAGGGTAAACATAAAGGGAGCGGTTTTACCTACTTCGTACCTAGTGATAAGAATTAGGCGCAATCGGTCGGTACGATTTTTTTTCGGAATTATCAATTTTGGGAGTATCGACGTTTTTGTCGGAAATATCTAAATAAAGTGTTGAGCCGTAATGACGGTAAATTCTGGCATGGCAAAATATGACTAAATATACTGTTTCAACTTTTTATCATTCAATTTCTACATAGACTCATAGAGTTAACTCTACTAGCTTATGAAAAATAAAATACATATTGTACAGATAAAACCTACATATTTGAATATTTCTTTAAAGAACAACAGAAGCCATATCTCGTGCTCGCTCCTAATCGCCGACTATTATATACTACTGGGTAAGTATTTTGTCGTTTGGAGCAGCGCATATCGGTTATTTAGAAGATCTTATAGATCTTATAGATCTTTGAGTGGTATGAGTAAGTTTTGGTTTCACTAAATTCACAAATTGTATGATTATTTTTTGCTCGATTACTGAAATTTACCTTAATCATTAATGAATTTTGGAAGATTTCAACCCTTTTAGAAAAAACTAATGTTCTTTTAACATCCACCGATTCATATGTGAGACCCGTTGGAATATACGTACCTACCTATAACAAAATTACTCCTTTGTACCTATCAATCGACGTTTGAACGTTGTGAACAACGGCGATTGTAACATCGCCGACACATCGGTTACTTACTACAGACTTCACGCGGAAAAACTGTTTTTGTCTTATTTATGATCATACATACACAACGGTTGTATGTAAATTTTTCTATACATATTTTAATCACTTAAATTTAGTCGCAACTATACAATGCAAAAAATGTAATATAATGGATGAAGTTGACCGCCGCTGGCCTTGGCTATGAGTAATCTGTACTCCACGGGCAGGCATTATAATCGCGGCGTAAAGCGAAGGAGTGTAAACAGCATCGTGTGTACCGCCGCGCTCTCGCTCCCTTCAATGATGATAAAATATGTGCTCTGTCACACTGTTAAATCACCCAGGTGGGTGAGGTCACATAATTTGCGAGTGATTTAACAGGGCAGGTGCGAGGGTTCATGAGACTTAGCATACGCTTCAATGTTTAAATCAAATTAAGTCAGAGTCCTTTAATTTGTCGGTAATTGAAATTACGATAGGTATTACCTCTTTCTTGCAACAAAGCGTTTTGTTACCTAATGAAAGTTTATTGTTAATTTTTACAATAAGTAAATAGGTACCTATCAGTCAAGTGTGTCGGTACCCGATTTCTCGTCGGCAGCGTCTGACTATAAAATAATCTGTAACGGCAGCGTTTTGGCGCTTAAAATATATGTAAAAAGATTTATATAATATATAAAAATAGACAATTTATAAATGAATCTTCGTTATAAATGGATACCACTGTACGAGCCCTCCAATCTTCTACATCATACGGGTTTTCGGAATATTTTTCTTTTTCCACATTTATTTCTATCCACTGTAAGAGGTTTTAGGGATGCCTTCAAGATCGAAGGAAAATGTTCATATGTTTATATAATTTTAATATGAAAAAGGCGTTTTCATCCTATTGCTTGAAAGTTGGTTGGGTGAATTTCACCAATTTATTGTCTAGATATCCGTCAAACTTCCCTATACATTGAAAACAAAAATCCAACAATGTAGCAGCCAAAAAAAAATGTATGGAGAGGAAATAATAATTTAACGTTGTTATCGGTATGCAAAAGAATCGCTATGACAGTCGAATTTTTTTATAAAGAAGCTATAAAAACTTTATAGCTTCGAAAACTTTATAGCTTCTTCAATCTCCAAGTCTGGCGTTCGATGATACTGTACGGCTTATGTGAAGGATAAAGTTATGAGTATTATATTTAGTATTTGAAAATTTTGAATTATGGATTGAGTTGTACCCACCAAGAATAATAACTCATATTACCTATCCTAATGATTACTTAAAAAAAATATATATTAAATGAAATACAATGCATATTGAGATAAATTGCAAATTAACTGTAACTATAGCCACTAACCAAAGTACCTATAGTAATAAAATTAAACACGACTCTGTGCCACTGGTTTGAAATTCCAACACCCTACACAGCATAGCACTTCTAAAAAGTCCATCGGGATGAAGACAGGACTTCGGACGGGGGCCGACAGACACGGCAAAAAATCCTTTTGGCTTTTACGCGGCTTTAGAAGGGACGACTATTAATATTAGCCGCGGGAGACACAAATTATAATTTATCGGATGAAATGGCCAAATTAAGATGCATGCTAAAAGTTTTAGTTTACGGCAGAGTGTGGCATGTGTAGGCTGTGTCACCTTTACGAATAAAATGTAGGGTAACGCGCCTTAACTGTGTGAATTCTGTGAAAAGGAAGAATAATAACTCACTCTTAATTTTACTTACTTTTAATTTAAAGAGTGAATTTGATTTTACTACTAATTTAATTTTCGAGTCAAAAAAAACATGCTTTTCTTGTTTTTTTAAACTTAAAGTTGAAACCCGACCTTGAATGTTTTATATCAGTTGAATTAACATTTGAAAGGTAAAAATATATTTTTGTAATAGTAAAATAAACTATTTTTTAGATAATTGCAAATGTTTCTACGCTGCAGAAATGGCGGTATCTGCTTGCGACGGTAATAGCGAGCGTAATTTTGCCTGAAACGGAAAAATAAACAAAGATATTAATTTTTTCATATGCATTTTGTAGATGAACCTAAAAAATGAACTAAAAGTTTTTTCTTTTTTGTTAAGGTTTTTAGGAAATGAATTCGATTTTAGCCCCAAAATTTTGTTTTAAACTAGTAAAAAAATATATATGTGAACATTTTTTTTAGTTCATTCAACATAGTGGTTAGTGGTTAGGTCGCCTGATCTTACATTGTAAGGTCCCGGGTTCGATTCCCGGCTGGGTCACCATTTTCCGTTGGGATCCAATTAACGGAATTGCATTTTCAATTCTGTCGATCGAATGCAATAACAAGACACACACTTACACACATTCTACACGCACACATACATATAACACGTCATAGTAGGGTTGGTTGTAAGAGATTGTCATATGACAATAAACCCGCCCATTGTGGCATTTTCACAATAGAGAGTATAAACAAACAAACTAGAGAAATTGCTAATCCTTTAAATATTTCTTAGAACAACTTGATCCGTTAAGTAGTTTTTTTATCACCTGCGCAAAACTAAAAAATATCGTTTTGAGAAAAACGGGTTAAAAAAATCTTTAAAGAAAATTAGAAAGTTTTATTACACTTACAGCTATTTGAGACTATCAGCTCTTCCAGAGGTAAATGATTCATGAATATATTTCAACTTTAATTTTAAAAACAACCATATGAAATACATATATTTTTTGGCCGTCTAAACCAGGCTCCCCCTTAATGCAAATATTTTAAATGCAAAAGGATTCACTTTTAACCATGCAAAAATCAAGGATTATCGTGGTTGTTTCACATTATAAAAAGGATGAAGACGAAAAATCGCCGAAACGTCAGGTGCTACAAACTTCACGCCGTAAATTAGTTTTAATCCTATTTATAATATGAAATTCACCCTAATTAACAGTTACGCAGTATATGTACTTAACACACATGTAACGTCTAACGGTTATTGGTGCGTTTTTCAAATGTTGAATTTACTATTTTCTAACACCGTAACCTACGATAGAATTATCGATACCTATGCCTAGTCGTAAATAGGCAATTTAGTATTGCGACGCTCGAGTTAATCGCCAGCATCCTCTCATTACAGTAATTGGCAGATAAGTTTCGCACTCACTATAAGAGATTATTTCAAAGACATAATTCGTCATCGCTCGATTTCATCACAGTCGCATCGCTTTCGCTTTTAACGAGCGGCGTAGCACGAACCGCTTATAGACTGTGAGAAAATATTGGCTGATCAGGCTGTGATGAGTTTTGAGGTCGCCGTATATTCTTCTTCTTCTTTTTATAGTAGTAGTACAGTGCAGTTAGACGGTGTCCACAACGGGCGAATTTGTCCCTTCAGGAGCTGGTATAACGATATTTGATCGTTCTTTCAAACGTGAAATGAGCGCAGAAGACTTAGACAATGACTATCCTCTATCTAGCCTCCCAAATACACGGCGAGAGATCAACCCTTACCGCCCGGCACCGGGTAGTTAATTTAGCCGCAGATCAAGTGCCCTCGCTACTAATTATGACCAGATTTCTCCGGCCTCCCGACTGGTTACGGGTTCGAGGTCGCTTGCGCGGTCCTCTCCCTTACGTAGCGGTGATACGGTGTCTACCGAATCTATCGCAAACCACGGCATCCTTTGCACGGCTGTTCACCCGGTATCGGGTAGCCGATTGGTCGTTTCAAGAGCAGTTGCCGTAAGGTTAACAACTACCCCCGCTCTATAGGAAACAATTCTGTTTCCAGACTTCCCCGGCTGTCAGTCGATGCACAATCGATTGGCTGACGCCACACGCTGCGGAAACTGTCCAGGAGCGCCCGAAGGTTGACTCCTAGGCGAGATTGATCCGCAGGCCAGAGTCTTACCCGGGCTTGCACTTCTGCGTGGAAGCCGCCGGATGGGTATTGACCCGTGAGTTTCACCGAGTGCAACGCTCCGACGCCTTAATATGTCTTCTAAGTGAGTTTGAGCGTTCGTTGAATTTTTAAGTTTTTGTTTTAGCTGTGTTTCAATTTAAAATTGTATGTAAAATAATTCGGAATTAAAGAATGCGCAACTAGACAAAGAGAGATGGGGGCCATATGCAGCTATCTCTTTCAATTCCGCTATCGCATTTACTCACAATCCACCTTCGTACTTTCTCGGTCCACACACACTGCACACGCGTTCAAAAATCAATATAGGATCGTGTTCCAAAATCAAAAGAACAATCGATAGTACGACGCGCCCAGGATGCTAGGCGCTTTAGGTAAACAATGTTTTTTCAAACACTTAAATTGCCGCCCGGGGCAAATAATTAGGTTTGCCCCCCCCCCTCCCCCCTCCCTTAGATATAGGGTTGCAAATATGTCGTGCGGAGTTGATGTACCGACTATAAACGCAGACTTTGTATAATCCTAAAAATAATGGCGTATCAGTTGCATCGTGACGCCGCGTTGACAGGGACGACAATAGCTTATTGAAATTTATCTCTCTCTCTTTTTTTCTCCCGTCGCGAGACAATACTAATTGCTAGTGCCAAAGTGAGTCCCGCGCTCGGCATACTAAACGGCATACATGCGAGTGCGCGGCTTTTTTCGATCTCGTCTCTCCGTCTCATCCGCTGCCTTGACACCGTTCGGGGGCAGATATAATTTGTATATGCCCGCGTGGCGAATTTAGATGCGCGGACAGTCGCGATCGCGGTCAATTACTGGGTCGGCGGTATCGCCTTTTAAAAAAAAATAACTCGTATTTTCAAGCACTTTCGAAGTGAATATCTGTCGCTGTTAGTACCTACTACACCCGCGCGATTCACCATAGTAAAATCGTCAAAAATCTACACAAAAACGAAGATGAGACAACAACTTTGTTAATAAGGGACTAATACTTTTACTTTCCCGGCTCACAAACCAACGAAAAAGGAAAGTTAAATGCGTGGCTCGCTTTCCCTGGACCTTCGAAGTCCCGCGCGTCTGTACTAGGTATGCCCGGAATTCCATTATGTACCGCTTAATGTCAACTTACGATAATCATTTCCAGAATATCTACCCATTCAACATAAAAGATAATAAATAAGCAAAGCATATACTTAAAATTAATCGAAAATGCCACTATCGCTTACAATCAGTTCAACTTCCTTCCCGAAGGGATATCACGCTCAAATTCCTTGTACAAAACCTTAGGTATTTGCCAGGAAAGTATTGGTAGTGACAACCGACTTTTACTTACTTCATAAAAATGACCTAAATCGTTAAACGGTCCAGATGATATTGAAGTCATTTTTTTAAAAGAATAATTTTTGCAATTTAAAATCTCATAACATCGAAAAACCTTTAATCAAAAAAATATTTTTATTGATTGTATATGGTTGGATATAGATGATTACTCTTTCAGTTTTTACTTTTAAATCGGGGACACACTGTGTAGGTAGGTAGGTACCTATAATAATATACGAAATAGATATATACGAAATACTTATATTAATTATACATTCATATGTTTATTGTATATTATGTATAATATATAAGTACGAGATATATATATATATATATATATATATATATATATATATATATATATATATATATATATATATATATATATATATATATATATATATATATATATATATATATATATATATATATATATATATATATAGGTATATATATATATATATATATATATATATATATATATATATATATATATATATATATATATATATATATATATATATATATATATATATTATAGAAAATTATGTTAAAGTACTAACCAGCCGCCTGCCTCACTTCACCACGTCGGCAAGATCACGACCGTGCGTTGTGAAAATTGTCGATTGGCGTTCGTGATGCTGCATTGAAAAATTGCATCGTAAATTTCCCCTCTAGTGCGTTTGTTACATTACGTGACTGTGTTGCTGGTCAGGGAATCCGTCAATGTATCACATGGAGTTAACCAACACGTGGTAGGGTAATTTTTGGATATTACCTGATCGAGCTTAAAAATATACATTGGACAAAGTATCATTTATTAGATAAAATATACTGCTCGTACATAATGCCGGATAAGAATCGAATATACAGTAAAAGCCGCTTATATCAAATTATAGGGTATCGGAATAAAAATTCGATATCAGCTGGAATTCTTCTATTTTTGCCTGTAAAGGCCAGAAAATGAGTAAAAACCAAAGATCTTGGAAATACCCGCTTTCCAACTACTATACATCTCTCGCCTCACAGTCTCTCAATGGAGGACACTAGTATTACGATTGAAATGCGTTTTTAATAATTAATATGATCAAATACAAACATATTATCATAGGTATATATTTCTTGATTGCGACTCATATCATTTTGAAATTGTAAATTTACGCGCCCTTTGCGCTGTGTAAACGCTCAGCTCTGAGCTAGAAAAGCGACGTCTAATTAATTAATTACAACTAGTCAGGCTTATTATTTCTTTTACATAAACGTTCAATAAAAAATGTTCATCATTTATAAATGTGACAGTTCCTGTAATTATTGCCATTTCCCTTACTTTTATCCAACACATTTCAAAAAATTCTGAATTTTGTGGAATTTTTTCAAGATCTTTGATAGGTATATCTGGGTAAAATTTGGGCCAAGGGACCGGACATTTGGTTCGAAATAAACGGGTTCGATATGTGCGGGAATATTAGCACTATCAGAATAGGAAAATTCAAAGAAACCGCAAAAAATGTTCGATATAGGCGGGAATTCGTTATATGCTGGTTCGATAAGCGTTTTTTGCTGTATTTTTAGCCTGGTAACTACGCTCTAAAGAGCATGGAATACAATAATCATCAAAAACTAAATTAACGCTACAATTATCACAGGAAACGCTCATCCAATCACCTCATTAAATCCGGCGACTCGCTTGCGAGTCGATGATGTATTTTGCCGATGAGTTTTCGGTTTAGTTTACCGTTACGATTGCATATATAATTATGTCGATTACATGGCAATCGAGCGGCCACCGGCTGAGAGCGCCACCAAAATTCGTGTAATTTCAACATGCATTAAATTACGACATCTCCGCAAGACGACCTACGAAGGCTGTTAATTATATCCTCCTACTCGTTTTGCCGCCGCGATATTTGTTTTTATTTTTCAACACGATATTTGTCATATGCGCAATAAAATAAACTGGTTATGAGGATTTAAATTCTCCTTGATTTAAAAACAATTCGCGCCAAAGCAAATCGTATCACGGAAATTTACAGAAGTAAAAATTTACATCTTTTTAATATTAGTCTTATGGAATAAATGATTACTGTCATATAAATTATTCGATTGACTCTAACAAAATAACAGCCATATTTGAAATAAATTAAACAACGATCGCTACTGTACTACAATATTTAAATACGACAATAGCGCGAATAAGCACACAGAGTTTCTAAATCGTTCAAAAACATTAACTCCTTTAACTTGCTCTATAATTTTCTATATAATATAGTACGCAGCCAGCTGAAGTTTGGTTCCATAATTTGAAATCTATTCTACGCGTTCCACTTGGAAGCGATAGAGTATATGCAGATGAGGTATTCGCGTATGCTAACCTATAAAACCTATAAACTAACACACCATCTCTACTCTAATATAGAGCGATTAAATTATTTTAAGATTTTTCTCTTGAGAAGAGGACATTGCGGAAGTCTAATGTTTCTGCACAAACTGGGGATAGACTCACCAGCTTTATTAGGAGCGTTAAATTTCAACGCACCATCCAGGCGACTGAGGCAGCATGTAACATGCCACATTCAGATTTGGCAGACAAACAAATCTTTCCACAATCCCATCCCCTGTGTCGGTTATACAACACAATACCCGATAAAATTGTTTCTTTTAACTTAGAACCCCGATTAAATCAATTTAAGAGTCACGGTTTGATAATTTTATGTATATTTTTATTAATTTTCCACAGATAATAATAAATATCAACAAATTATTTTTTTTATTATTTAAACCCTGAATATATTGCAAGTTTAAATTTATATCTAAAATGCTATTTTTATGATAACTTTTAAGGATTTCTTTTTAACAGCATGGCCTACTGAATATTTTTAACATTGATACTTTTTTGTGAATAGTCTGTTAAACGGCACATAGCCATAACTAATTTAGCATTCGGTGTACTTATAGGATATTGTTCTCTAACATGAAATAATGTAAAACTATTAGTTATAATTATTATATTTGTTAGAATATTGTTTGTGCACCATTTGTAAAACGTAAATAAATAAACAAATGCTCAGCAGTAAACGCATTCATAGTAGTAAGTGACTAAAAATAAAACAATTAACTATAACTAAATAACGAGTATAGAGGTACTTGAAATAAATTAAACAACGATGAAGTGTTACTATTACAAGATTTAAATGCGACAATAGCGCGATTAAGCACATGTTCACACGTAAGAGTATGCTAGTAGTAAGCGCATTGGCACGGGACGCGTCTGCACTAACAGGCACTTAAATGGCGAATTTTATGACGGCGCTATGCCTTAAGAATCCGCGCGCAATCAGCACGCGTCTCCAAACACAATTAAATCCGCGGTCGCGCCGCCCTACCGGATAAAATACGTAAATAAGGAAGCTGAAGTAGTAGCATACTAGTAACTCTCGTTAGTAACTCTATGAAAAAGAAAATCTATTAATGCTAGAGTAGGAGGATGCGAGGAAAAGGTAACCATAAAAGCGAAGACTGAATGGTTTCCATTGGTGAAGGTCTAAATGCTCTCAGTTTTTGCGTTACGTAGTTTAGCCTATATACACAAAGATGCTTTATCGTCCTTAGGCGATGGCTAAAAGTCGCGCAGTTTAAAATACGAAAAAACACCATTGGCTATAAAACTGGGGCAGGCTGCTTGTATTTTTTAAATGTTCTTGTATTTTTTTAATGTTCAGCCTGAAATTAAACACAACATCATGTGTTGATATTGACAGTCGGTTCGAGTTCTTTGAAATTCTTCCACGCGCATGCACCGATCAGTTATGTAGATGCTTAGCAAAAGCACAGTATACAAAAGACTCCCTTTGCCTGGGTTTAGACGATCGGCAATTGGAAGATATTATACTGGAAGATCACATAAGGCAATTATACTACAATATTAGTTCATACCACAGTGTGTTTTGTTTGGAGTCCCACATGGAAATGTCTTGGGGCCGGTTCTTTTCTTGATGTACTTGAATGAACTGTATTCCTTACCAATAAATTTAAAAAATACACATTTTTGCAGATGACGTAGTTCTTTTTAAAACCTAAACTTCTTGTCTTTGACATAAACCTACAAATTGGTGCACGTAGGTGCAAATAAAGTAAAGGATTGGGTAAAGCTAGCATGCAATGTCACTGTACCGTACTTTAAAATTATGCATTTTTACCAACGCTTGATCCTTCCTTGACCAAGGAATCCTTCAAATCGAGAAATCCTGAAGGTTGTTGAGGGGGGGGGGGGGGGGGGGTAAAGCAGTGGTAGTTTCAGGATTTTTATGTCTTGGATTTTATCAGTAGTTTTAACAACTAATTCACATTCAAAAAAAGCCAATGTAATCAAATACAATAAATGCATCTACGGCAGCGGTTCCGATTCCAGGTGGGTCGCCAACACAACGTATAAACGTAGGGTATAATATGGCAGATAGACGACGAGATAGATTGACGAGTCTAAGTGTATTTAGGATACCTACAGACAATATAATAAAATAAAATAAAGATAGCACTTGCAAATAATAGAATATAAAACTCGCAACCTTGAAACTGGACTGTCAAGTAATGCCGATGAAGAGTTATTTGACTTGTCAGAAGATACCTACTTGAAGAGTACATTCAATCGCCAAAGCTTGACACAATTCTGGCTATCTCTACTTGCTACACATCCGCACATTTATGCTGAGGCAGTAAAAGTTCTACTCCTATTCACAACGTCGTATTTGTGTGAAGTAGGTTTTTCTGTTATGACAAGTACAAGAACAAGCTAGATTTGTCAAATTCTCTGCGCATAAAAATATCTCGCATTAAAGTTGACGCAGAAGCTGTAATTTTGAAAAATAGAAAGGAAGCTCATTCGTCACACTGAATTATTTCGCTCTACCTACCCTATGATTTTCAAAGTAGGTAGGTAGGTAGGTATGTGTACAATTTCTCACAAAATAAAGACTTACTATGATACTTACAAATGAATTATTTATTTTTTACATCAAAACACTCACTAACTTTTCTGAAAAAGTTCTTGCTGGGTCGCAAAATATTGTGATTTTAAAAAGTGGGTCGCGGAGTCAATAAGTTTTAGGAACCCCTGATCTACGGTGTTTATTACACAAATTACCCAATTAAGTGCCTGCAGTATTGGTAAAAAAGTAATACATAATATCTATATGAGAACACGGTACAAAGGCGGATTTAAAAGCGGGACAGTCCCGCCGAAAGCGGGATGTCTGTGATGGTCATGTTAAATATACTACTTTTTTATGAATGGGGCCAAAATGAGTGGGATCACACGCCACAAGACCGTTTACAATGCCCACATTTGCAAATTAAATGTTTTTTTTTGTCTCTGGCGCGTCAAACATTACCTAAGAATGCTTACATTATTACACAATAATTTTCTTTACCTTCTTTAAAACACTATTTCCCGTAATAATTTTAGTTCAAATTAGCGCATATTGATTGTAAACATTCCTCGTTCGGCAGCATATCGTATTCAGTGTTATAGTAAGAATGACGTTATACTATTTTATTCGATACTTAACTGAAAATACTGAGAGTAAAATCGAGCGATAAATTGAATGGCACGATTATTACTATTGGGAGATTATACAGGTTGTTCGCAAATGCACGACAAATATTTATCACAAAACTGAGTGTAACAACGTAACACTGGGTGTAGATTTAAACAAGAAAATGTAAAATCCACGTGAATAGTAATAGCGTTTTTTGTATTTAATTTCTAGTTTTCTGCCGTAGTAAGATAGGGTTATACCAAAAAAGGCGTAGATGACGTTTAACTTTTCATGGGAAACAGTCTACTTGTAAAAAAAATCTTCTAATATTAAGAAATATATATTGGAAAAAAGTCAAAGTAAAAAAAAAAATTTTTTAATTACTTCATATACACTTAGACTTACCTCTTCATATACACTCAGACTTACCTCTTAAAAGATTAGTCGTACAGCATACATCGTAAACGAGACATTAATTCAGGCGAGAAGGTACAATATATTATCTATTATACCTTAACAATTATTCGTCACGGTATTTTACCACCAAAAACATCCATTAAACGAAAGAGTTACGTAATTAATTACTCAAGGTAATTGCTCATTAAATTAGACCATTATTAGATAAGGCTACAGATAATTATTTTATATCTTCATTAAGAGGTAATTAGCGGTTCGTGTGCTGTGTTATTTTTGCAAATTCAGATCTTTGCGAACATTTCAGTTAGGACCATAAAATGTACCGTGGCTCGGTTTTTAATCTCGAAATGCAATGTCCCGTTACCGCTGCTTTTTTCTAAACAACATTCGCTAACAATAGCTCTCCAAAAAAAAGCATCGTAAAGGACGAGTCATTCGCGGAAGAATATTGTTGCGCAACCTTTGCGGGGCCGAGCAAAAACGGTCCGTTTTGCCATTATTAGGCGTTTTTAACGGAGTTGAAGGAAAAATCAAGACCAACCTTGGGCGCTTCAGTAAAACGTGATTTATTCAAAGCGGAGGTGGGAGCCGCTCGAAAAAACGACACGATAAGACCGCCGTGGAATTTTAAACTTTCTGCAATTATAAGTCAAATAGGTCTACATAATTGTAACATAGCCGTAAATGTTACAACCTGCAGGCAGTCACTCTAAAAATTCTATAGGTAATTTTGGTGGCTGACTCTGGGTACCTACTTTAATTTACTTATTTAAACTGATAACGGTTCATACATTCTCATTCGTTTTGTCAATTTTTACCAAACATTATTCAAAAGCCTTAAATCAAGCTTCTCAATGTAAAAAATAAGCTGCAGTAGGTCATTACTAATAAAAATAATATATATTTATTATTATATAATTTTAACTTTTATCTTAAGGTGCCTGCTTTGGGCCCCCTTCAAATAGTCAAACAAATAAACGCCATCTCAGGCCAAGTTTACATGAAAAAAAACTCTAAATTCCTAATTTTTTGTGCTATGGTATTGTAAAACTAGTATGGAAATCTCTATAGAATTATAATAAAATACCATCAACTCAGATTCTGAATCTAGAAGTTATCTTACTTCTATTCAAAAGGTGTGAATTCGCGCGGTCGCCGCGCCTGGACTTATACCAAGGGTCAGACGACCTCGTAAATCTCCGGCCAGCGTACTTGAATTGACTTCCGTTTTGAGTTCCTCCTCTATCCGCCTCTGAATCTACATTCACACTGTGCGCACTCACACACTCGCGCGGCACTGTTTCAGGCGGCGTTTCAGCTCACGCACACCACTGCAATCCCGGCTTTCAGCGACACAGAAGAAATACTAAGTTATGGCCTGAAATGCTTTATGTGCGTTCTCACGGCGCGCGAGCTATATAAGAAGGTATGGGCGGGTATAGGTATACAACGTAACATCTCACCCCTTCTCCACTTTTGTTTCTCGCTTCAGATAATTTAGAGCAGCTCAACAGGCATTGTTCCGGCGGCTGAAAAACTTCACTAAATGGGGATGTCCCTTTGTATATAATTTTAACCTAAGCTGTGTTATTCGGTACGATAACATCTATATTATATTTCAATTTAAATGACTCCAAAATGACTGGGAACAATACTTTTCGAGACCGTAATTAAGCGGATTTCAAAATATGCATAAATATAATTAGATATAAGATAACATTAAAGATATATTATATAAGTACTACATTAGTTCCTTGCCATATTATAAGACCCACAGCATATAAAAAAATGAATTTACACTTTTCAATAGCCTCATTTTGGAACAGTGTTTACTTTTAGGTTCCTATGTTGTTTATTTTTATAAATTGATCTGAAAACAAAAATTTTTACTTACCTTAATAAAATATTTCGTTTTTTGTTATTGGATAAAGAACATTGAAAGAACATGTTACCGCTAAATCCGGAAAAAGACTCGTTTATAACGTCTGATTATATCTTTATATAAATTAAAGCAAAACGACTTTAATATTCTTGCTTGCTTTCACCGTGCTAAAACTTTCAAGATCCTTTACTGCACTTTTGTCAGAAGCATCTTGGAATATGCATCTCAGGTATGGAACCCTTGTTATGATAAATATATATAAATAGAATCGAGCGCATTCAAATGAAGTTAGTGAAATATCTCTGCTTCCGTCTGAAAATCCCATACAGCTCATCTAACTATTTCAATTTATGCAAGAAATTTCATTTCCTCCCCTTGATTAAGCGGCGTGAAACTGCGGACTTAACCTTTTTGCTAAAAATCACCTCCAATAACATTAACTGTCCCGACTTATCAAATAAAATTAATCTCCGTGTTCCTTCCTCCAAACTCAATAGATTTAACCCTGCTCTTCGTGTTCCTCATGCTGGTACCAACTATAGGCAAAATGCATTTCTGTGGCGAACAAGTGACAATTTCAATGTCTTGATTAAACGCTTTGACTTTGATCTATTCTGTACGAGTATTAACTCCGTTAGGCAGCGGCTGAACAGTGAATTCTTTAGCAATAATTGTTGAATAATTTTTGATGTATTTTTAATCGATAGCTTTAATTGAAAGGTCACATATGTTTCTATAACGTTACTTAAACGTGAAAACCTTTAATTGGCTCTCTGTTATCTTACTCCGTCTTTTTGTTAAATTATAATTAGCTGTCGGTTTTCATAAAAATAAATAAATAAATAAATATATTTAAAAAATCTCTCTCCTAATTCTGCAAAAATATTTCATTCAAATATCAAAATGTAAAAAAAAACAAATTTTACCCTTCGCTAGTCAGAAAAGTGTGTAAATATACAATACTAATATAAATTTCATAACCTTTACATTTGATATTATGATAAGTAGGTATTAGAAACGATCTTACCGTCAAGTCGTCAAATGTAATTCTAAAGAAAAGTTAAGGATTTTATTATTTCATGCGATAAGATCCATTTCTTATAAATATACTGACTTTATGTTTTTATTATTAACGTACATATTAATATAAATTAATAAATAACCATAAACACTAATCAGATACTGTTATAGGCAATGAAATATGATTATATAGGCTAATTTACTCATATAGGTTATTAGAGGTACCTATTCATTTACACAATAGGCCTGGTTACAGACTAAGAGATGATTACTTTTTACACAGCTGATTTTTTTGTGTTCGTGATAGAGGAAGTTGAAATTGCTAAACGAGGAAATCGCAATTAATAAAAATATCAAAATCCGAGCATAATAGGTAGGTACTATTAAAAGTAGTAATTAGTATAATTATAAAATTTACGCTTTTAAAGAGACACTGGCCTAGTTTTGAATTTATGTTTACTTGTAACTTTACCAAAAGTAGTTATCGAAACATTAAAAAAAATGTGAACATAATATGGCACATATTTCGGAAGCTTTTACGAAAAAATAGGATGTCATAGAATTCGTTTTTACATTATAAAATATAGTGTAGGTAGTTGGTAGGTACAAATACAGTCTTTTAACATTCAGAATAGTATGCATGTACCTAAGTGCAAGGTATTTTAGTTACTTAAATATATTAAATTAAGAATTAGTAATTAAAAATGTTTTATCAATAATATTTAATAACAAAGATAGGTTCATTTTATGACGTTATTTTAAAGCCGCTATGATGGTAGATCATCATAATCCTTGTTTATTTCTGTAGCAACTGAAGTTTTCCTTTAAATATATTATTTCCTATGTTGCTTTCATATATTTAGATTTCGTATTAATACATTTAAGTATAAAAGCTTTATATCTAAAGCGGCTTTTTTAATTTTAACTGTAATTTTTATATTTCTACAATATGTTTTTATATGTGTTTTTATAAACCTGAAAAAAGACAATGTTGCATATATTTCATTAACACCTCACTTTCCGGTATTCCGTATTTGCATCACAACGATTGCACATTATACCGAGATAAAAGACGATAAGGCAAAAAATCCGAATAAAGAGAACTTAACAAACTAAGTACCAAACAATGATCAAAAAAGACTTTTTTATTAAACTGATTTACTCGAATCTCTAAGAGAAGATCGCACCTTTAGTAACAGTTGATTTTTCAAAAAAAAATTAGCTACTCAAACGTGAAAATCCAACTGCATTGACTTGGGAAATATACCTCCTCTCTCATTATATTTCAGACTCGTTTATTACACGACTAATTATGTATATAATATGAGATAATATATAATATGAGGGGGCTTCCAAATGAAAATATTTTTGGAATATTCAACAAAATAATAAGTATCTCTTTTCATCGTAAATATAGTATTCTGTAATAACAGTGCATTTCATGCGCTTTGAGTACGGGTAATAAAAAAAAATAGAATAGCATATCAATATTGCAATAAAGTATTTTACTTATTTTGTCCATTAGGATGTAGCTTATTTTGATTTCGATTGTATAGTTCGTAATACCTATATTACCAGATAAATCATGGGTGAACTGCTTTAATAAAAACAAGACGATAATTCTACATTTCCCCAACGCTCCTGATAAATTGTGAGATATTTCTTTTGTTCTGAGGCGAAGTCAAAGGTCATGATGCAATTTGCGATTGTTGTCTCTCCATTACAGATATTTGCATGTCTCTGCATGTTGTTAAAAACGATAGGGCAGAATTCAACTGAAGGGTTGATTATTGTGTCGATTAAAATAATTGAGAAATTACTTTTTTCCTATTTCATAGCTGCCAGTTTTCTCAATATAATTCTCAAAACATGTGTTTTGCCAAGAATAATACGTGTAATGTGACTAAGCGGCTCTGCCATGGATATTCGACTTTTTGTGCTCCGCACTTAAATGCCAGGGGATAAAAAATGCCGACGCAAAGGTGCAAGCGAGAACATCGACCCGGCGAAAGAGAGGTGAGACTTAAACAGCAGCTGTGACTGTTCCCACTATACTCTGCGATATTACCTACAAGAAACGACAAAATGGGACCTAAGTTGATCGTCTTTTGAACGCAATGTACCTACCTATATATTATTATTTTGTTAGCTGCAATTTTTTTTTGAAATGTAAATTACTGCTGTCTCTATTAATATTACCTACTTACATAATACAATTTCCTATTTTCAGTCAGTTATATTTTCATTCCAAATTTCGATTTATTATTATTTATTTCTGGTATATATATTTAAAAATATAAACACACGTAACATTTTTCTATTTCTTCAAGCCTTGTTAAACTCAGATGATTAAAAAAACACTTAGAATTCAAGAAACTAAACTCCCTTTAAAATAATCCATTTAATTCCTGATGATTACAATCATACTTTCGTCATAAGCTTGCTTCCATGCGACTCTATTATTATAAATGTTTTTGTTTTTCTGGTCGGAATCTTGTTGTTTGAGCATTTGTTTATTACAGTGGGATAATAATACAGTTAGTTACATAATTAGGTCAAAAATAGAAAATTTATATTTTAACCAAAAATTTTTCTTCATTCAAACGCATGTTTCTTCGTTAAAACGCATACCACCATTTATCCTCCGAAGAAACTTAGGGATTTTTTTTTAATGATATGGCGTTGCTACTCTCGCTGGAATCAATGAATCTACTAAACCAAGAAGCTGTCGATTGAGGAAAAACTCTGAGGAAAAACAAAGGCTGCTTGCTTCAAATTGCTCCCTAAATAACGATCTTGCTTATTAAAATAATGGCAAAACAAGGACAGGGTTCCGACCAGATAAATCATCATGCTGCATAATATATAGGGCATAATGGCGTATGTCCATTTCTTGTAAGAAAAACGTCGTTGCCGACTTTACAAACCCCGGCAGAGTAATACACGCTGCATATCTGCACTAAACTGTCTTTACGTAGCATTATTGTAACGTTGCAAACATATCCTAATTTTTACCATTCAGTGACGCCTTTAATAATGGTTTTTCGTCGTGATAATATGTTGACATCCAGTGCAGTGATATTATCTTCATATATTGCACAGAATTGTGTTATGTCTAAAAAAAATTACTATAAATGTATTTTCGACGTAATGGAGGCCTAGCGCACAGATTTAAGCGCATAATACAATTAATCTGATATTTTCCGTACATTTTCTCTCACTGCACCAAAGACAGCTTTTGGATATTGTAGATATCCGAATGTCATGGTTATTTATGTTCAACTTATTGATTACATCAATTTAAACATGGTAGAACGTAGTTAAGCTAACATGTATAAAAATTGACCTAAAGAAGAATAGGTGGGCAACTATTATATATTGCTTGTTTAGAGAAAGAGAAAAAAGGCGGCGGTGCAAGCCACATTAACAAAACATTTCTATTACGAACGCTTTATTCCCAGTATTGTGACGTCGGGCCAAGCCGAGGTAGGCGTAAGCATAGCCATAATTCATTCACGAGCAAATCTTACGTGTCATCTTTTCAACCGCGTTCGCAAAAATATATTATTTTCCCGTGTAAAGGTTCCTTAAACCTGCACCACGGCAGCATACCAAACTAATACACATTCACATTCTTTGTTAGACCTTCTGCTAGACGTATAATCATTACTTACCTAATTAAACAAGCATGCGATATGATAATACTTTCATTAATTTACATATCAGATATTCGGCAGGTGTTTAATTAAGTATCTAATCGTATGATAGGGGAAATGATATTAACAATATTATTATACATATATAATATAATTTAATAGTATTATGGATACATTTTCTTTCACATATCACTAGACGTGCCACAAATAGCATCATTATACTAAGTACCTATACCTATATTATGTTAAATAATAATAATAAATCTTTATTGTGAACTGTAAGTAGGTCGTACAAAATGGATTGGTACTATTGTAGTATGTGCTATACAGTTTACCAATCAGGCGTACAATATGTATTTTTTTATAATTAAATATATGGTCACTTCGCAGTTGAAGGAAAACAAATCCAAAAAGTATTACGTTTTAGACATAGGTATTAACAAAATAATAATTAGAACTATTATCTACAAATTTAGCAAATTTCCATTACTATATATAAATCAAACGTCAGTTAGATTTTAAATTAAACTGTCAAACTGGAATTATTAGGCTATCTACGGTTTGTCAGATTTAGAGCTAGAATTATATATGAATATTTAAAATTTAAAATATTGGAAAATTACAATAAAAATATGTTATATTATGTATTTGTCATTATTGTTTAAAAAGCCATTCACGCTGTAATAGCATTTATTTTTGAGCCAGTGCTTTATTGTCTGTTTGAATCGTGGTTGTTGCATTGATTTGATGTTTTGTGGAATAGCGTTAAAATATTTAACACAACAGAACTCAGGTCCCTTTTTACACATTTCTGTCCTCACTGAGGGACAATTTATAAGGTTTCTATTCCTCGTAGCCCTTGAATGTACATCTCTTCGTAAGGAGTAGATATCGGGATTATTTTTAATGAATTCACAACATTCCAGTACCTATATACAGATAGGGCACAGTCAACATAGATATGCTAGTGAAGAGCGGCGAAAGATTTGACAGTGATTTTGTTATCATACTGCAATATCAAAATATACGTAGGTAAGCAGGTAGATACTTTTATCTAGCTGTATAGTTTGACGACATGAAGTTATGTATTTTTAATTGTTCACAAAGTGTTATTTTTGTTTGATGGTCTGTAATCATTATATAGGCTTTACCAATACTTATTTTGTATACACTGCAGATGACACCATATTCTCTCGTGAATACATCTCCAGGTAAATAGTCCTATCAGCTGTGCGGACGCAGAAATGAAAGAGCGCGGCCGTTCCCGCCAGTTCCCGTTGCGGTCGCGGCTCTTATCCCCACGTGGTCATTTATCACGGGGTCGGAAGCTCACCCTACCAGCGAACTGCTCACCACTAACCCAATTACGGCGAGTATCTATCCGGGTCACTGCCTAAACACCCGCTCACAGGGTGACCTCCAAATTCATGTCATATGGGACAATTAGGTATTTCTTTTCGACGCATGCATAAAATAGTGTTCGTTTCATAATCGAAGTACGGGCATTTAATAGATATAGAAGTACGGGCATACATTTTAAGGACAAGCGACAGGCAAAAGGCACTTACCGTGAGGACGATACTAGCATTCTTGCAAATGGTTCTGCTATATATTAAATACCTATGGAAATAGCCAAAGAGAAAAGGCACGATATAAACAAACAACTATTCTTCAACATGTTCTACTTAGCGAGAAATACTTTGAAGAATTTCGGTAAAAATGATCATAAAGGACAAAATCTTTTATTAACTTTAAAGTTAAAGAGTTGGAAAACCACTCTAAATATATTGCAAACTTTACTAAGTTCACTAGTTTTTTACTAAAATTCGGCGAAAAAATCACATTACGCGAAAACATTTCCAAACATTCCCGTTGAGAATTCATCAACTCATCCTAGTGTCAAATTGACACTAGGATATGCTGTGAAAATACCATTTTCAATAGCATATCATATTAAGACTCTAAAATAAAACTTTAGTTTATAAGTATCCCTATATATCGTGTAGCTTATATATTTTAATTATATTTAACAATTATTATTCTAACCCGCAATGTGATGTTTAGCGTGGTGCCTATCTAGGCAATGCCTTATATTTAATGAACGGCAAAGTTGAACGTAAATAACCAAAAAATTAAATTAGAGTTGGGCATCTGATCGATGACTAATCTCTCTCAGATAGGTTCTCTCTATAAATCATAATATTATTAAAAGAAATAACTAGTATAATTATTAAATTTACGCTTTAGAGTCACTTGACTAGTTTTGAATTTATGTTTACTTTGAATTTTACCAATAAACCAAAAGTATCAGAAAATTTAATTAAAAAAAGTGTACATAATATGGAATACTTTCTGGACGTTTTTTTTGTCGAACGCCAGTTATTTTAGTGAAATAAAAATATTAATTTATGAATCAGTAATTAAAATAGTTTTAATGAATAATAGCCAATAACAAAGATGGTTTTATTTTGTGAGCGTATTTTAATGCTACTATGATCTTAAATCATCATAATTCTTCGTTCTGTAGCAACTGAAGTTTTCCTTTAACTTTATTATTTCCTATGTTGCCTTCAAACGCATTTAAGTATTAAAGCTTTACATTGAAAGTAGCTTTCTTTAATATTAGGTGTAATTTTTCTGTGTATATTTTATATGGCTATATATTAATATAACCCTGAAAATGTCTAGGGTGGTGCCTATCTTTAACCCCTCAAATGTGAGGCGTCCCTTAAGGGATGCCTTGGCAAAATGTATACAAAATGTATATAAATTTATATAAATGTAAATATAAATGTAAATGTGCGCCGCTTTATAGTAATCCGCTCTATAGTAATGCTATAGCTCTATAGTAAACCCCGCTCTATGTAAATGTAAATGTAAATGTAAATATAAATTTATATACATTTTGCCGTAGGCAACCCGAGCTAATCGCCATTCATTTGAGGGGTTAAGACTAATCTCTCTCAGATAGGTTCTCTCTATAAACTCTCCGAGTTCAATCCGACAAGTGGACGGTCGCCCTTATTCAACCCTCGGCTGCAGAGCCATGGTACATTTATAGCGACTCGCGTTCTGCAATGAAACCCATTCTCGCTGCTTCTCACATAATAAAGGCGGGTGGTCACGGCGCGCGGCGCGGTATACGGATTGTAAAGTTGATGCATGTGATTGCGGCGGTGCGTGATCGGCGATCGTACAAACCCCCCATTACGGTAGATCACTCTCATATTCGCCCTCTCTTTCCACCTTTCTCGTCTACGAGAACTAACGTGCAATCTGGATTCACGCTCGCTACCACACCGCTATTAATTTTAAATATGGCTTCATTTCACGCTGAAGCGACAGGTTTCTTAAATCTAGGTTGCCGGGGAACTTAATTCAGGGAGTTTTATTTTTACCTGTTTGCAGGGTTGCCATATCTTGTTTATGATGAGTACATACTTATACCTACCAATAGATAAAAGAGTGTCTTACTTTCACAATCCAACTTTTTTTTCTGACGTCTATTGGTCCAGAAAAAAACCATTTTAAATCACAATTACTGCTAAATATTTATATCTTCAAATGAAATCTTTCAACAAAACCAGTTTTCTATCTGTTTTCAAAGTTATAAATATCAGAGAAGGGAGTGGGTAGTACCCATTTGGGAGGTTTTTTGTAAATCTTTGCCACATATATAGCAATTTCGTTCAATTTCATTATGTTGCAGCTAAGCTTAAATAAGTTCCCGAAAAAAGTTATAGTACAGATTTTTTTGTAAAAATACCTTATTTACTTTGTTTTTATTGAACAATACAGTTGTTTATATTATTTATATACAGAACATAGATAAAATATAGGTATAGAAAATATAACAAACTATAAACCTATATCAATATCAACTATAGTTAATAACTGCATAGTACCGAAAAAGTAATTTTATTTTATCCTGGAAGCTAAAGCGGTAATTAAATTTATGGACGAAAGAGAAATAACCAATAAGTATGATAAAGATAGATGATCAGTGTGCGGGTGTCAGGTAAGATTTTACGCCTGGATCGTCGGTATTATTTGGTTTTACGTTTGGGGTTGTCTAAATAATTTTAGGGATGTCTAAACCTGTCTAAAGTTTGTCTAAACTTCGGATGTGGATAATTCGAATAGGTATGACATGAATTGATAATTTTAAATTTAATAGTACCATTTCTTTACACAAGCATAGTTATTCTTTATAAGTCCCTCGTTTTTACACTCTGGGTGCACTTTCCATAGATAAACGCCCATTCTCCTTTTATACTTTTACACATATTTTAGTGTTACGGCTTTAAAATAGTTCAATTTAATATTTTTTTGCATTCAAGTCAAAGATAATTTTATGGAGATTCAAAATAAACTTCGTCCTAAACAGTAATTTGAGTATTTTCTTAAAATACCGGAATTTCGCAAACATTGGGAACATGTATGGAATTAAGCGCCAACCCACGAACTTTGGAGCGCGAGGCATATTTGTAAACTCTACTTGCCTCAGTTTCTATTTTGAATCACGAGTAAGTGCGTAAGATGAGCCAGCTTTCAATTGCGTCGACTTCAGAGTTCCGCTTCGCGACTAGGGGCCGCTTAAAGGTCACTTAGGTAGTCATTGCAGTCAACTTAAGATGTTGTTTCATTTTTATTATTTTCTTTAGACCAATAACCCTATAATAATTAACTTGCCGAGAACCCTGTTCGTTATTGTTTCTTCAACTTTGGGTGTCAACAACGGTTAGGTTGTCGACTTATAGACCGCCAAATGATCGCCAATATCTATAAATTTCTCCGCTATCTAATCAGTAATATGTTGGGCATAATCGATTTCGAAAATCGATATAATTATATACGAATACATAAAATTCAATCAACAGCATTGTTTATGTCGCACTTTACCATAACTAATAACACGGTTGAAACGCATCAACATTGCACTTTTCTCCGTCTCAAATAGCCATCAATATTAATTAATCCAACGTTGTAATTTATAGCGAGATTATTATACGGACTACACATGGCAAGAAGGTGAATTAAATTAAACACATGATCGCTTAAAACCGGCTGCTGTTGCAACAAATTAGATTGACATTTTGATGTTGATTTATGGGATAAAGGTGGCGAACAACATGGCGTTTGTAGCCTACATTTGCGACTGCATTGATTGATTTGTTTTGTACATTCAAATCTGTGACAATCGGAATATTATTATCATTTATAAAGGAATATAATATTATACCCCATTAAATTATCATGTAAAGGTAATAAACACCTAAAGGTCATTTATGTTTTAGTATTAAATGGAATTGAATATATATGACAGTTACGAGTACTCGTATATATAAATTTTTTCAGCATTCTTAGACTTCTACTAAATACCATATACTAAGAAGGTACCTATATACTGTCTAAATATAAGTGCAATAATTTAGATATATGGCACCAAAGTCACGCATTAGTCTGCTATACGGTCACTTTGGTGGGTGAATGTAAATGTAAAAAAATAAAAATATGATAGCTAAATGATCAGGTGAAATGAAACATAAAAAGAAGTGCCCGAATCATCTGACAAAAAGCAATTAATTGAATTTCACTTCCTTTATTTATCCAGTCCTAGAACTACTAACAGATTATTCAATAAAATATAGGTACACTGAGGAAAATATTAAATTGCTTCTTTTATTACCATTTTGTTATTGCGGTTTTATACAGAATAACGATGTTTCAATGGTAATTTTGTTGCATTTCAATGAATTTTGTTGAAACTATTACTCGATTATATGTAACATTTTTCTTACGGTAAATACGGAAATAACAGAATACTTTAGGTTCAACATGATTCATGTATCCGACTATAACCGTACTACATGCTGTCATGGAAGAAGCGAGATCCCAAGGTCGCAACGTAATAAAATAATATTAAGTTTTAACATTACGACACGGTAACTACTGCGACTCCGACACCGTTACCGGTCATGTTAATTCATAACCACAGACGGAGTTACATACGTAATCTTTATTAAAATATGCGTATTTCCGTGTATTACATCGTTATATTTTTTTCGATGTACCTACCTGGTTGTTTTCCAGAACGGCGTTTGGCGTTTCTCGTTGCCCGCCCGTTCAAGGGTTAAATAAACTGACCGAATTCGGTGTTGATGGATTTTATTGTGTCGTTTTTTGGCAACGAAAAAGCCTGTGATTGGTGGATCGCGGCCAGGCCCTTTCCTTGTACGATGTTTCACGCTGTTTTCGCGCATTGAAATCGATATTCAACACGTCGCGCGTTCGTCGTTTGAATTTTAAATGGAGCCGTCTGCAGAGGGTGATCGTCGCAACTCACAGCCCTAATTACAGGCATTTAGATCCAATCGCACCGAGTAATGACAATTTTACAAACATCGAACCGTCATTTATTCGGAATATCGATAAACTCGGGGGGGGGGGGGGGGGGGGGGACTAGCGCAGAATGAGAAAACAACGATTTCGTATTGCAGAACTATGTAATGGCACATGTTATTATTATTGGAGGTCCTTACCTACCTTTGTAATTATCGTTTTGACCTGAAAACGTCATTAATAAGGCTACCATACTAAAAAAAACTCTCCAGATATATGACGCTTGCGATGTGACGCTTATTTTATCTGCAAATATTGACCTCTATCTTTATATACCTACCATTGCTAAAATCGACCATTGCTAAGCGTATTTGTGCGCTTATGTCATCGGGCCTGGGGGGGAGGGGATGTTCGGATAGGGTTAAAGGGTTACATACGTTATTTCTGCGTCAACATGTATATTCTAAGTTCAGCAAGCTGAGTTGAGTAATGAGCTGAGCTAAGCACAAAATAATTAAGTCGTCGCATCGTGTGAAAAGTTGTGCTCCATGTAAAGACTTTTTCACACAAAACATTACGATAATGTATGTAGCGACACCACTCATCCATTTTTATTTTGCACGTTAGCTTTTTTGAACTTAAATAATTTCTGTTTAAGTTGGATATCCAAATTCTAATATTTATTAATTATTCATTTGTTCTGTCGTTTGTTCCCATAATTTCGTGTGTTGCTCCTATAATTTCACGTATGCTGTTTCCATAATTCGTGTGTTCCCATAATTCGTGTGTGTTGTTCCCATAGTTTGTTCGTGTGTTGCACATAGAAAACCTGAAAATTTGCGTTTATTTTCAAATATAATTCCTATCGTGGCAGTATCGCACTAGAGACGGCATGCAATATCTATAATATGTTACGGCTAAATACCACAAACGAACGCAGAGTACGCTATTGGCTCGATGATTTTCGTTCTGCTAATTTTGACCTGGAAAACAAGCCCCCTGGACGACCGGAGAGTAAGGTTGACGATGATGAAATGAAGGCAATAATGGAAGTGGGTCCATCTCAAACTACCGCTGAGCTAGTAGTAGAAGTTTTCAACGTGAGGGACAAAACATATCAGGCTATTTTTGTAAAAGTGTAAGTAAATAAGGTCGAAAAGGTGTAGAGATGGTAGATGCAATTAAAAGTATTTTAGAGGCCGTATTGCCTCTCATCACCGCGACTAGTCCTGATTTTTTGTGATATACCCTGCTTCTTAAGTTACCCAGTTTGACCTGAGACATCTCGAGTTAGACAAAAGAGACGTTTCATTCAATTTCATAGGTTAAGACCAAACAATTACTAAATGTTATCAATGTACTCGTATTATAAGTAATTAACCTTAATTATTAACCAGTTGATTTCTTGCTATAGGAATTAAATAATTTAAAATTAACTAATCAAACCATAAACATCTATTCTTTACTGCCAAAGAGAGCAAATACCTACTGCTCAACAACAAACGTGACTATACTATACGTGACTATATTATACCTACATATATCGACTTCATTTTGACGCTTCGCTTATAACAGGTTACATACTGGATAATTGAAATCCGCCCGCTTGCCTGATCTTGTAATCATGCAACAATACTTGATGTAATAATATAATTACTTAGCAAATTGCTAGATTGTCTAGTCGGGCTCTAGACTCTCTCAAGGTCGCTTCTTTAAAGTTGCTTATGTATTGCCTGTATCTGATCTGTTGGTGCTCGTTTACAATCAGCGCAGTGACTAAAATACAAATTTCCATTCTTAAAAAAATGGAATTAGCGTCCATTATATTTAAAAATCCAACGAATCGGAATGTTTTTGTTCGTTGGCAACATCTTCATTGCTAGATATAAAAATTGATTTGTCGTAGTCTCAGTAGGTCCTATAGATACCAACTAGAGTTGTCAACTACAACGGGCGAACCCGTCACCGTAGGAAGTTTTAGCGATTAGTCGTTCCTTCTCTCTGAAGTGAGCGCAGAAGACTTGGACAAAAACAGTCAACCGTCAAGCCCCGCCCACATGCCCGTAAGAGGCCAACGCCTTAACCGCCAGATAGCCAGGAGTGTTACCCAGCGGGCTTACACTCACGCCATTACTTCCAATTGCGACTAGATTACTCCAGTCTCTCGATTGGTTACGAGTTCGAGGTCGCTTGCTCGGTTCTCTCCCTTACGAAGCGGTGAAACAGTGTATACCGGGTGTTGACCCGTGAGTGTGCCCAACCCTGAACAAAATGGGTCTTCATGGCCAACTCAGCATGGGCCCATTAGCTCCTATAGATACCAAACCGGGAAGAAGATAAATAAATAATATGAAAACGAAATTACCGCGTGAAGTTTGTAGCACCCGACGTTTCGGCGATGCACATCGCCGAAACGTCGGGTTTAGGCTTTCCACGATGAACATAGCCGAAACATTGCTGAAACTTCGGGTGCTACAAACTTCAAGCGGTAAATTCGTTTTTATGTTATTTATTTATAATGTCAAACAACTGTGATAGCCTTCGATTGCATAAGACATGTACCTAGATAAATATATAAGATTAAATATAAATATTTCACTGGGAAAAATCAATACTTTTTTTTTATAAATCTCGTAGGTATATCCAGCTCATATATTTACTTCAAATCTATTTTTAGAATCTATTACATAACAAGCAGTAATCAGTTTTCATGTATAACCTATCTATAGCTACCTAATGGCTGACTCCGAAGGTTGATATCATGTTCGTTACTTTTAAGTTCTAAAGCAGATGGTTGAATTATTATATATGTACTGGTAAATATACTGTCCAAATGTTTCTACGAATCCGAGAAGTATATTTTGTAGCGAAATCGTTGGAACCGCTGATGAATTTATTGCTTCGACACTGCATTAATCTGTGAGTAGCATTAAAGCATTTTAGTTATTGTTTTCATTTCAGTAATTGTGAATAATGACTATATTATTCTAACGTCTCGTATTTAAGTAGGCGACTATTAGTCACGGCCTACGATTACGCTTTGAAGAAATGCAGTTTACTCTGCTGTATGTCCTTCTAGTATTTTACGACTGAGTATTCTATAAATAATAAAAATAAATAGGTAGGTCAATATACAATGTTGATGTTTCAAATTATTTGATCACTTGCAGGGATGAAATAATGCTTCTTATCGAAAATAAAGATTAGTGAAAAATCAAGATATGTTTTTCGTACAATACATTTAGGCCTATTGATTCAGATATAGCAGTAGGTATGTTCGATCAAAATAATTTCATAGAATATTAGGTACAATATTACACTAATCATTACGTTTCTGTAAATTATTTTGTAATTGATTACTAATAAATAATAATCAATGGAAGATAAATCTCATCGTTTTTATAATTGCGGAAAAAAGTACCTAGGTTATTTGAATTATTATTGTATATATAAAATATTAGTTAATTTAAAATAAATCTGTTTGTGTATAGAATTACGTCTGAAAAATATTGTTTTAGTAAGTATACATCGTTGTAATGCATAATGAAAAATAGAAAGATAAAGAAACAACGTCAAGAAAAAATAAAACTTACATTCCATTGTAATTGGTACAAATGTCGGGCCTATCGTTTTATGATTTAATAATTATTCCTTCCTAAATTAGTGAAATGCTGTATTTTAGGAAATTTTTAGACGTATAAAATTTGGTATAATCTATATATATATATATATATATATATATATATATATATATATATATATATATATATATATATATATATATATATATATATATATATATATATATATATATATATATATATATATATATATATATATATATATATATATATATATATATATATATATATATATATATATATATATATATATATATATATATATATATATATATATATATATATATATATATATATATATATATACTTTTTAGAATTGATCAATAAGATGATTATAAAGTAAATAATTATAAAAGCCACTTACATCGTGACGAAGGATTCCCTTGATCGGATTCGGGAATGCTTTAGGTGTTAACGAGAATGATGAATGCCTCTCACTTGCGGAAAGAGGAGTAGGTTTAAACCTACTTTAATTTAAACCTACTCCTCTTTCCGCAAGTGAGAGGCATTCATCATTCTCGTTAACACCTAAAGCATTCCCGAATTCGATCAAGGGAATCCTTCGTCACGATGTAAGTGGCTTTTATAATTATTTACTTTATAATCATATTATTGATCAATTCTAAAAAGAATACCTATATACACAAAACTATCAAATATTTCAATATATATATATATATATATATATATATATATATATATATATATATATATATATATATATATATATATATATATATATATATATATATATATATATATATATATATATATATATATATATATATATATATATATATATATATATATATATAGGTATATATATATATATATATATATATATATATATATATATATATATATATATATATATATATATATATATATATATATATATATATATATATATATATATATATATATATATATATATATATATATATATATATATATATATATATATATATATATATATATATATATATATATATATATACACACATATATAAATATATATATATATATATATATATATATATATATATATATATATATATATATATATATATATATATATATATATATATATACGGCTTGAACGGCTGGACCGATTTTCAAGATTTTTGATTTTTAGTATTCGTCTCCGCCCCGAATAGCAGAATAACAACGAAAATTCGAAAGTTGACGAAAAATTAAAATAGAACAAAAAACCTTTTCCTATACAAAATGTAAATCCGTGTTTTTCTTATGGTCAGTTGTACGTGGCATGTTCACGTGTCGGCAAATCATCCGCGTTAGTTGTTCTTGCGCCTGATAAAAAAAAACAAAAAAGTCGTAGGTATATCACAAGGTGCTTCAATGAAGAGAATTAAACCGAGTGGATCCCATGCCGCAGAATATGTAAATAGTTTAATTCAATCATGTCTTGCTGACACGCGATTGATATACCTAATTTTTGTACTTTTATATTTCTTTTTGTGTTATTATCTTAATAAAGTAGTGAAATTATTATTTATTTTGTATTCATTGTATTACTTTCATAAAATCATAAATTAAGTTCATTGACTGTTAGGCGGTACGAAGGTCGCTGGGTCAGCTAGTTCGATATAAAGATAAGATAAAGAGTATTTATTTCTATTTAAACCATTACTGTTGTGTAGAAATGACATAAAATTAGTCTTACCTAAACTAGATAGCTACCTACTCAATTTAACAAAGGTCATATAAAGTAAACTCAATTTAACATACATAGATCATATAACATTACTCTGTGAGAGTGGCCACCCTTCACTAGACTCCAATTGAATGTGAACGAAGGGTGGTTCTCATCAAGTTGTTTTCTCCGTTATTGAAAGTCGTGGATGTTGAAGTTGAAGTATTTATTCAGAAGGTCTGTAGTAGGTTGTCAGTTCGTAACGCCTTGATCGGTATTTCGCCGTTGGGTAGGTAGTGTGGGCGCGAGGTGAAGTCGTAGTTGTGTGTCCGAAGTGTGAAGCGCCGCGATAGATTCGAAGATAATGATGATCGCGTATACTATGCGTAGGTCGGTTGACTCGAAGGTAATGAAAAGCGCGAGTACTTGCAGATGAGCGGTTACTGTCCGCCAGGGAATGATATTGATCGATCGAAATGTACTGCGTTTTATATGGTATGCAGTGACGCAATAGTTATAAGTGGGGTGAGAAATGAGCGTGTTAATTCGTATCGATCAGGAGAAATGACATTAGTCATCGTTTGACTGTGCATAAAATGCCGAATTTAGTTGGAAATCAATTGCAGCTGACTCGTGTATATTCGAGCGAATTTGCGGTTTCGATTCTGTAGAAATTACTTTTTTGTTGTGGGTTTGTTGGACTGAGGCTCCAACAACTCCAATCTTTTCAATTAACAAATACAAAGGCTATAAAGTAACAATTTACAGTAAAACAATTGACAATAAAAGATAATACATTAAATTGAGTTGTAAGGTACAATGCTCTTTTCACACTATTTTAATAAATGTAGCTATGCGCATACGTATTGATTTTTAGCAATTTGAAAAATATACTACTTATAAAAAATATAGATATATCTATTTATAAAATACAGTGAATGATTTAAGATATCGACAAATTAGGTATCGCATTAAGAAACTGACCGCATTCAGTACCTTGTTATTCTCTTTAGTGCCACCAGCATCATTGTGTAAAATTCATGTTGGTACGTTTGAGAGAATAGTGCTTGGCTATAGGCTATAGTGCTTGTAAGCGCCGTCAACCGTGCAGGCAGCGGTCACGGCGTCCGCGGCGAGCCCTCCTCGTGCCGCGAGCTTGGAAATTGTTTCACTCTAATTTATCGGCAGGCACGTTTATCATAATCACAGCGGCAGAGTGAAGTGACGGCCCGCCGCGCTGCACCGCACCAAACCGCTACATATCCAAGCCCTCTGCAACGGCAATGCAACCTAGCCATATTGCAACACAACCAATCCGGCAATCGACTTCGGGTAATTACCAGCAATCGACCTCAAACACTCGATATCGTGATCGAGACCGAAATGTAAACAAGTAAATATATTAAAAAGAATAAAAAACAAGACTGCCGTTACAGAAAGTCTACTACTGTTTTTATAATTATTTCCATTACGGTTTTTTATGAAATATTTGTGGTTTATGTATTTATACATACTTGTACTTAGATAGATGTATAATTTCCTAATGTACCTACTCAATCAGACCTGTCATTTGACACTAAACACGATATATTTATGTTATTACGCTGCGCCCCGCGGTTTCACGTTATTACTAGCTGCGCCCCGCGGCTATAATTTATAAAGATATACCTACAGTTTTCGATAATGATGATAGAAAACTATAGGTATATCTTTATAAATTATAGCGTATATGTTATTATGATGTGTAAGCTATATTATTGTAAAGTTTCATCAAAATCCATTCAGTAGTTTTTGCGTGTAAGAGTAACAAACATCCATACATACATTCTTACAAACTTTCGCGTTTATATAGTAGTAGGATATTTTTTGTGATATTTGGACATTTGGACATTTAGGCAACTACTTACTTAATATTTGGACAGTTAAGGTAGCCTGTATTTTTGAGATGATATAACGGTTTTGACAGTATCACATTCTTCTAAATCGGTTCAAGCGTTTAAAAGTTATGGTGGAATAAAAATAGGAAAACATACATAGATAAACGCTGAACACATTGCGCTCCTTTTTTGTTGGCCAGTCGTGTAATAAGAAAATAATGAGTGAAGATGTATATACTACTGAATGTGAAATTAGGGCGTCTTCTAGGTCTTCTAATCTAGTAAATCTTCTATCTTCTATCTATCTATACCTACATATAACAACGGAAACCCTGACTAACTGACTCATAATCATCGTCGAGCGGAAACTACAGACGATGTAAGCAAGTATTAAAACCGAGGGTTTCGAAAAAATACGCGACCCATAATAAGATAGGTACAGATTTAGTAGACATTTGACGATAGGTGTGAAAAAGGTCTCCATCGTTGTGAAAAAGGTACCAATGTGCTAACGACACTTTTGTCAAATAGTATTTCGTCGATTATAGGTATATCCAATATAGAATTTTCCCTTATGGTAAAACTGCACAATAATCATTATCGCTTTGGTGCAGTGACTCGTATAACTTACGTTTATATCCGACAATTAGTTTCATGTCAAAACGTGCAACGCAATTCATAATACATTACAATACTCATCGCAACGCCGACAATGCACTCAGACATGCCATAATCCTTTCGAACACATTACGTGTGACGTCGTACGTTTTATACAATAACACCGTCCCCTTCCTGCAGTGAATCCTGATTTTTCAATTTCGGTCGCAGTATAACAACTTACATTAATTTAATATCGTATTTTGCAAAACTCGAAGCAGGTGATGAGTAAGCGAGACATACAATTTCCAGAGTCATTAAATAAAACCAGAACTATTTAAAGAGCCCCATAAGATTGGCGGCACGGGTTAAATGCTTATATTACATCAATTTAGGTATAACGAGTTCCTCGTTGAAGCGATATGGGCAGCCCTATGCGACAAACTTAATTTTAAGATGATTTCGACGGGTCAATGACTTCAGCGTGGGAAAACGGCCTCACGGATAGGCGGCTAGATTACTCGACTAACCCAACCGCGATTAAGACGTAAAATCAATACTTTACACCGTTTCCCATCGGCCTTTGTAAGTTTGTCGAAATTAGATCGAATAAAATTTCATCCGAAGAATTTACGACTACTGGATCGTAAAATCGAGAAAAAATTACTTTACGTCCGTTTAATGTCGCTAATTTGTCGCCGCATCCACTATATTCCAATTTTATTACATTTTTTTGTTATTTATAATTAAGGCTCTTACTGACGACCGTTATATGGCTGATTAAAAAATCATGAATTTAAAGATATTTTTTGCATGCATGATGGTTATTAGATGGCAAGTTTTGGTCAAGCTGTGAATTAAACGGCTTTTAACGATGCGATAATGGCACTGCATAAATTTTTCCTATTTTATATTGCAATTAAAAACTGGATTTCATAAATGAAAAGTAGGTAGGCAAATAAATAATTTTATTTTTTATTTATTATATATTTGTTTTAACGAAGAATTTAAAGCATTTAATAACGGCACTTAAATACATTACAGTATTACAACCAAAAAGTCTCATATAACAAATCATATTTTTATAGGTTCGCGAATGTGTGTGTGAATCATGTAAGTTATAAGAAGGCCTAATTTTGAAAGAGGAAAAAATATATGGAGTAAGTAATAATGGAAAGTGTTTTTTATTCAATAATATATGTGATATCTATAGTATACATATGTAAACCAAATACATGATTATTATAGTAGATAAAATAAAGTAAAGCAATTAGTAAAAAGTGGATTATTTTGAATTTTTCCTTTTTGTTTCGGCAAAATGATAGGTAGGTACCTAAGAACAGCGATAAAAATACGTTTTATGTAACATAATGATAATGAAATGTTAAAATTGGCAAAGGATATAGATAAACACAGCCCTTTTAAAGCCCTTTTCAGTTTTTTCTTGTTTAGGTTTTGTTTTAATTCTTATTTTTTTTTATTCGTGGGGTTCATTTTATATTTTTTTATGTCCCTCACTTAAAGTATTAATTTTGCCCGTCTGGTATAAATATTCGAATATGAAACTCATTAATAGTATATTGTCATCATCATACTAAATAAAATGTATGAATTTTAAATATAGTTAATGAATAGGAACTATATGTAATAAAAATATGAGTTGTGCTGAAAAATACTGCTTCAAAAATTCTCCAAATTCATTGTAAGGAGTGTGAAAAACACGTTAGACTCGTCTGAAACACTGCATTTTCGCAGACCAACTGAATTTCAGAACTCTATTTTTCTAGATACTATCGATGTGCAAATTGGGGGAAAGAAGGGAGTATGATTTGCCTTATTAGGACATTCCATTTTGCCTTTCCTTAACCTCTTAATATCCTGAAACGTGGTATCATATGTGTTAAGAATACGATACAGCACAGCGTGCCTAGTTTGGTTGGTGTGCATTTTCGGTAGATATAACGTATAGGTATAGACATCATTTAAAATATGTTTTGTTCTTATCGATGGTTCTATTTGCAGCGTCTGTAATGCCTTCGCCTTTGTGTCAAGTTTCTGATATTCCACCGTAGTCCTAATCGTGGTTTATCGGCCCAATTAGGATTACTACCGCTTTACAAAACGGCTGTTAATCCGCCGAGTTCGCCGTGATCAGTGTTTGAGGCCGGGCTGCCCACGAGGCAGTCGGATATTTCGCCAGAGTCGCGCGTTCCGGTGTAGTGTCAGTGCCGACCGAGTATTATTTTGATAAGCCGCAGAACTGGTTTCGCGATTTATGGCGTCTTTGATTCGATGCGAGTCGTACAACCAACCCCACCCGAACACTACTCATGTTACGTGTCGTCTGAGCCTCAACTCAAACCATGCTATGCTGTAAATTCAAAAGTTGTTCTCTGGGGTGATTTTAGTTATTTTTATTTATTCATAAAATCGATTAGTAGTCGTTCCTATAAACTTATTCGAGTCATTCTAATTCCATTCGTACAATTATATTTATAAATCGAAAGCATAATATTATATAAATACGATTATTGAACGGTAAAACGATAATCTCGCCATCTCTACAAATTATAACAGAAGTTTTTGTATATAAGTTTTTTATTCCGTTATCGTTGTTAGTGTAAATTTGGTACAGTAGAGCTATTTTTCTATATTTCTCTCATTGTGTTATACAACGACAAAATTGTTACTACAAAACCTTCCTACAAAATACTAACTAAAAAAATCTATTATATAGACGTAATTTTATAGACGACCAGATTTGTCTTCCACAATAATAATTATATGTGCCTAGGTGCTTATTAACACCATTCTATAGATTAGCAGATTTATCTCCTATTGACTATTAATTAACAATAATTACAATAATAATTTACAGAAACATAATGATTAGGTTGAAATGTTATTCAAAATATTTTTTTAAATAATCATAATCAAACATGCTGTTATCATCATAGTAAAATAAAACGCATTAAAATTACCCACTAACATCACAAAATAAAATTAATGAAGAGATAAGAACTCAATTCGAGTTTAATTTTAGATAATCGATGGGAGTTAAAAATAAATATATGGACCCAGTGCTGTCGTCTGAAGAAAAAATAGAAAATATCGCCCAGAGAAAAAAATGTACAATGTTAGTGTACAGTCATGTACAATTAAACTAAAATGTACAGTCATAACATAATAATAAATAAATCGCAATATTAAATAGTCAAAGTATGTATCTGTAATTAAACTTGCATACCTATATTTTTATAAAATGAGGAGATAAATATTTTTTAACATCTTTGATGCGTATTGATGGGATTTTTGGTAAGTATAAATATAAATGCTTTCTCGAAGTATATAAATGCTTTCTCGAAGTGATCATCTCCAATGCGCCTGATATTCAATGGTGGGTTATTGTTGAATACTTAAATTGCTTTTACAGAGAAAGCTATATCGCACTTTGACAATAAATGCAATTCTTCAATGTATTTCATGCAATGTATGAGTAGATATCCGAGTCAATAGCAACAGTGGAGACGTTTTTTCTTGTATAGGTATATAATATTTTACTACAATAATGTATAGTCGAGTATATTTTCACGATAACAGACTCGACGAAATACGGTTTATGGAAGATACCGTGATGAAATTTCTTAGAGCAGATTTTCGAAAACGAAATGTTCTTAAAGAATTTGCCACCATTATCCAGCACATAAGACCATAACCTAATAGGAAATGAAAATAGGGACAATATAGATACAGACGCATAAAATTGTGATTTTTTGAAGCATATGGCTAAACCATTGAAGTTTATCGTAAGAATTTAATCGCATGACTTATTCTTCACGTATATTCAATTTCAAAGGATTTTCCTTGTATTTCGTTAGCTTTAAACAAATTTTAGACACTCGGTATCATAGATCGGTTTACTATAAAAGTCCGATTAGAGCAAACGGTTCCAAAACTATTTTACGGAATTTCCGTCGAGCTTTCCAAACTTTGTTCTCACGTGGATAATTTCGTGATAGCCTCGTTATACTCAACCACATAGTTAACAAACTTCTCTAACTTTCTTATCTCCGCAGATAGAATGCGATAATCGCTAAGTTTGTTCTCAGCGTAATAGGAGAATTGCGGACGTTCGTGTTTAGGAGTATTTAACTTTTTGGCATGCCGGCATGGTCACTACCGCTTATCGATTGGATTTGACCATAATAATATTGGATATGGACACAATAATAGATCAAGTAGTCGGCCATTAAATATGTTTATTATTAGCAATAAATTTCCTTTTGCACGTGCGTAGGAATATTTATAATCATAGATATTTGATGATTTGCGTGATTTCGTTGTCTATTCTGGGCCATTATTGTTAGAGGCTAAGATATTTCAATTTAGTGTAAATCAGCGCTTCTCAAAAACAAATCATTTCCGCCATCAAGACGACGATAACTGATCATAAACGAATTATTTAAAGTAAAAGAGATTGCTTTCATTCAACATTTTGAATATTAATCAAAACCGGTAGGTAGGTACAGTGCGAAAAGAAATGGGTAATTTCGTACCCATTTGCAAAGTTTATTGCATCACTTTGCCACATATATTAAATAAAATCCTATTAAAAGTGTAACATTTTATTATATAGCAGCAAGCTGAATCAAGTGGCTGCAAAATTATAGTGTTGAAATTACAAAATCTTTTACCTATTCGATATTTTTTTTTGGCAAATTACCTTTTTTACTTGGTTTTATTTAAACAATAAATTTTTAGTATTATTTATACCCAAATCTTATAGATAAAATATATATAAAATATCAAAAACTAAAAACCTACTTCAATATCCACTACCAGTATTAAAGTAAAAATAACTGCGCAGTACCGAGTGAATGCTTTTATCTTATACCGAAAGCTAATGCGGTAAATAAAAGTATGAATGAAATAGAAACAGCCAATAAGTAAGATAGAGATAGATGATCAGTATGCGGGTGTCAGGTAAGATTGTGGTCCTGGGCGGTGGGCATTATTTTGTTTTACGTTGGGGTTGTCTAAACAAGTTATGGATGAAAGACAGTAAATAAGCGAGATAGAGATGTATAATCAATGTATTGGTGGCATTTAAGATTTTGCACCTAGGCTGCTGTCATTCCTTCGTTTTACTTTAGGGTTTTTGAGTGTTTTTGCTTTTATATGATTTTGTTTTTACTTTCTGGCTGGCAAGATAGCGGACTTGATTGATTTTTGATTTAGTATTGGATTTTGGTTGAACTGTTGACTGAAATAATGACTTATAATAAAGTTTATTTACATAATAAACCCTACTTAACAAGATTTAATAGGCCGTTTGCTTATCAATATCATCCAGATATACAAAACTTCGGATGTGTATAATTCCAACAAAACATGGGTTAATAATAATAATAATAATAATAATAAAACGCTTTATTTGATTAATCAAAAAGGCGAGCTTATTGCCGAAAACCAATATCCTACAGCTAACCTTAACCTAATGGAACAACATTTTATGCTGTAAAAATAAGATAAAACCTGTACATTACATTTATAAAGGCAATTCAAACATTTAAATTCAGCAGGAAAAAAACAATAAATTTAAGAAGAAAAAAAAATAACCGATAATGACGTAGAGGACGCAATAGAGGGGGAAAATGGGGAAAAGCTTATGAGCGTGAATTCAGTGTTCTTTGAGCCTGCGTTTGAAGCAAAACGAACTCGGTGCTATACTTATACGTGCGAGTAAAGCATTCCAGAGACGGGCTCCACGTACGGAGAAGGAGTGCGAGAAGAAGAAATGGATTAATGAGTTGAACTTTGATAATATTACTTCTTTACACAAGCAGAGTTAATTTTGTTAGGTCCCTAGTTGTTATACTCTGGGTGCACCTTTCATACAAAAATACCCATTCTTCTTTATGTACCTACCTATATGTTTTCTGTACCAACTACAAAATAATAATACAGTAAATAATACAGAAGTTCCAATGCTTTATTTTGATCGCACTAATCGTACAAACCACTTCGATTTTAAATGCAGTATCCGTTTCAATAAACACACTTCCGTTCAAATGCCGCTCTTGGCTATAATTTCGATAATTTATGTTAGATATTATCATTGCTAAAAATATCAATAGATGCAATTACGTGGCTGGCAACGTCGCAACGCGCCTTTGTATGGAATGAACGGTACACGGTAACGTAATAGCTTTTGTCCATAAATTCGCGTCTGCCGTACTCCATCAGACACTTTCGTCGCCCGGCCTTTGCTCAAGTGCTGCGTAATATGAGGTGCAATAAGCAACGATTACGCTAATTGTAAACCATGAGCGCTCTTACTCTAAAAAAAAAAACAATTATCTACATATCCTATATGAGATAATTGGTTATGAGGGCAACCGTGCGAAGCGATAATGTTATTACACAATAGAATGTAGCCAGGTATATAAATATTATTTTGATGAATACTTATTAAAAATTATCTACATTTATGCAGCCATTGATATATAAGGCCTAGATCAGGTACAAATGAGCTGGGTCATATAGATACTTAGCGCGTATAAATATATGTTACAGAGAGCAATACATTGTACAGTATGCGAGAGAATAACACGCCAATATTCATAGTGGAATCGCTCACACCGGTAAACACTGGAGGAACTACTACTGGCGGCGATCCGTATTGGTATTTAAGATGTCATTTTCGCTCGCGAAAGACCTATCTAGGCCTTTATATATCAATGTATGCAGTACCTAAAGACCAACTCATTACTCTCTTATCTATTGTAGTGATATTTTAATTTAACGTTTATATTTTCTTTTGTTTCAGGTATGTTGCAGTTCATTATCCTAAAGCCTTATCTTTTAGAGGTTTTCAATTTCAAGCATAGGTAAGTGTGAAATATTTGAGGGATTACAGCAACCAGATTAAAGAGATTTTAGAAAAACTTCTACAAAAGTGAATTCTTTTTTAGTTGGTTTTTTTTTGGTTTCACGTTACTAAGAGTTCAAATATTGCCACTGACAACCAGTTACTGACAAGCTTTACGATATGTGAGAGAAAAAATAAAATGGTTTTCATTGTGCAATAATTTATATTTATTTTATACATTAAAGTTATCCACTTAAAACTAGTACCAATTGACAGTTATACATCGAAGTTTCCAATCTTCTTAGCGAATACTCCAAGGCTTCAAATGGAACGAATGAATACTGCAAGGCTTATCAATCAATAGTACCAAAACGACGACCAATAGTAACAGATGTCAATAGTATCAAAATGACACTTTAAAATGAGTTTTTAACTTGAGAAAAGTCACAAGGGCTGAAATCAGCTAAATTAGGAGATTGGGAAATCACAAGAATCCTTTTTTTCCTGTCCAATCATAGGGTTTTTGGCACCATCTTGGCACAAATATTTATCATGGATAAATCTTGGGTCTAAGCCTGTTGAAAGGTAAAACGATTAAAATTTAACTCCATACTCAATAGCCTCAATATTTGTTGATAGTCTGACGTCACAACAGCCTTCTCTTGTTCTACATTTATTTCAGTTTTGATATTGAAACATTCTCTAAACAAAGTTCGTCTTCTATTCTTCTCGCCCCTCCAAAATATGCTTTGTGTTACAGAAAAATTGTGCTCTCGATAAGCAATTTTTCCCATATGGCTAGTTGCAACTACTTGTAGATCAAATTCGCGGATTCACTATGCTTAACACAAAATTTGATCACACATCTTGGCTCCAAATTTGGCTATTCCATTTTTCCTAACAGAAACACAACCACGTATCACGCTCTCTTCGTGCGCGTAGTTACTAGGAGGGAATGTCGTGAAGTTATGTGTAGGAACGCTCGCAGGGTTGCCAGATCACTTTCAGTGATGTGAGTCTCATTACTTTCCTGTCATATAGCGTAGAATGATGTCAGGTGCTAATGGTGCAAAGCGAAACAAACAAAAAATGACGAGGTTGCTTTTTATAGCTCTGGATACAAAGTTTTGACACTGAACTCGACAGAAAAATAACTATGGTGAAGTATTTTCTGTTTCGTTCGTCTGGAAATATTGACATAATATTCTCCGTGTTCTCTGCCAATGTGACGGTGTATACCAATTCGGCCCCTATCCGAGGCCCATCCGAAGATGACACCCTAAGTCGGTGCCTAGTGTACCTAGGCCGAAGTACGGCAATGGACGATGAGCCCAAGCAATATACAATAGATGACACCAAGCAAATAATTAGGCACCCCCTTCCTAGAAAAACTACGTTTCCAGACTTGTCCGGTAATCTGCCAGATACAAAAATGATTTTGCTGAGGGCACTGCGCAGAAGGGAATTATTTCATTCAATTTGCCTCTTCTTGGAGCTGCTGGATGGGAGCTGAACCTTAAGTTGGACTGGACACAACACAAACTGGCCTTGCAGCTCAAACGGTACCTATGGACCCTTTAAGCCCTAGCAGGAACTACAAGGATCCATAGTATTCCTGTTCAGTGATAGGGTTTTAGTCATCATCTTGCCACAGACCTTTCTCATGCCCAAATCTTGAGTCAAAATCCGATGAAAGGTTAATTGATTCAAATTAAACTCCCTACTCAACAGTCTGAATATTACTTGATGGTCTGACGCAACAGGAGCCCTCACTCGTTTCCACATTTTTGTCAGTTTTTGATGTCGAAAGCTTCCCTAAACGAGGTTCGTCTTCCATTGATTCTCAGTCCTAGATATGATCTAATTCTTAAACTGCATCCTGGCGATTTATTTGCACGCGCACTGCTAACGAAAAGATTGAGAACCGTCGCTATGGAGCGACAGGGCCGGGGTGGCCCGCCGGCCTAGAAGTGCGAGCGGGACGAACAAACGCAGATGTTATTTACGACGGTATCGATTTTATATTGAGATTTATTTTTCGCGAAGATGCTTTACGATCGTGTAGACATTCGGCGGGCGCACAGCCGCGGATAAAATAAATAAATTGGCATTTGAAAATTGACAGCGGGCAACCTGATTCGACGGCCTACCTGGAAGCCGCCACTGTCTTTGATGAGCAATATGGCGGGAGGAATGTTGAAACAATTGAATAGGCTAGGAAAAGCGCCCATTCGTAATTATTGGCAAAAATGTATTTTTTGCGTATGATTGGACGCTATACTCTATCCAGCGAGTCCATGATATATCAGCGAGTCATTTCGTGGGGGAGGACCACAGTATACAGACAGTATGTAGATTCCCTAGAACAAATTTAAAATCGAAGCGAGCGGCGTTACGAATCCTAAGGGCTACCACAAATTTTAAGGCGATTACTATACATTATACCACACGGAAAGAAATGTTTGATTGCATTTACAAAATTCCTTGTTATCCCAACCAACGCCGACCTTAACTATAGGCCTCACGAAGAAATTGGTTGATTTTAACAATTCTTTTCAATTGCATTTAATTGCTAATTCTTAGCAATTTTAATAAATACTCTACTTAAATATACAAAATGACATTTGTCAAATGTACAAAACATTTACCAAACTTAATTCATTAAAATGTACTAATAATTTACATTATTGATTGACTTTATGAAAAATCAGTTGGTTAGTTTTACAAAACTCAAATGTTATTATAACGATATTTTTTTATTATTTTTCTCTATATACGAAGTAAATATGACAGACTATTTAGTCTCTTTTAAAGATAATCTCGATTAAAGTAATCAAGATTTATATGCAACTTCTGTAAAAGTTAATAAAGAGATTAGTTAAATTTAAGGTAATTATTTTGTAAGTTTAACAGTGTTCTTGGGTATATTTTACTCATAATCTTTAGTATATTTCACAGTTATTTCTTAGTACGAGTCATCAATTTTACCTGGAATAAATGATATACTTTACTGATATATTTTGTTTAATCCAATAAATGTTTTTGTACAATTTATGAAATATTTACGATTAATAATATTTGTTTCAACCACTATTTTTCGTAGATTTAATTTGTATTCCATTGTATATTTACTAATAAAGTTTTGTACATTCCATTATTATTTATTCGTTACTTTAAATAATAATATTGGTTAAGCTTGATTAACAATTTTTTGTATATTTAATTAATTTTTCTGTATAATTTATTTAAAATTATTTGCTAAAAGTACGAAGAATTAGTACTGTTTTCAAGTGCAAAATTCTTGTAGATTTAATCAGTATTCTAGGGTATATTTTACTATTAAAGTTTTGTATATCCATACTTATTTATTAGTATATTTCGTGTCTTTTACTAAGAATCCTTCTTTTATTTAACTGATAATTTCTCGTACATTTAATGTATGTAGTAGTAAGATTTATTAGAAATTATTTGTCAAAATTACGAACAATTATTACTGTTTTCAAGCAGTACGTTTTGTAGGTTTAATCATTATTCTTGAGTATATTGTACTAATAAACATTTGTGTATTCCATACATATTTATTAGTACATTTCGTTCCTTTTACTAAGAATCCTGGTTATATTTGACTAACAATCTCTTTGTATATTTAATGTAAGGTTTAGTATAATTTATTTGGAATTATTTGTCAAAAGCATGAAGAATTATTACTGTTTTTAACTGTAAAGTTTTGTAACTTTCAACACTATTCTTGGGTATATTTTAACAATAAAGTTTTGTATATTCCAAATTTATTTCTTAGTACTTTCGTACCTTTTACTAAAATTCCAGGATATATTTGTCTGTTAATTTTCGTACTATTTACGTGAACAAATTTGTAAAATTTACGAAAAATTATTATTATTTTTTCCAAGTTTAAATCAGTATTCGGTGGTATATTTAACTAATATTAATTAGTAGATTTGACCTGTTTTCTTAGTATAAACTTACTATCAAAAATATTCTTACGATGTAAGGTTATTGGTAAAATATTTATGTAAGTATCATAAGTAATTTACAAAATTGTAAATATTTACAATTATTTTTTAAAGAAAATATTTAAACAAATACTTGTAAATATTTTCAATCTTGCAAATTATGACACATGCATTTTTACCAATAACCTTACATCGTTTACATATTATGTTTAGCAAGTTGTACTAAAAAATTGATTAAACTCTACTAAATTTTAGATATTAGTAAATTGTACCCCCGAATACAGATTAAAGTTACTAACAGTCAAAAAATTATAATTGTAGGAAAAATTATTTCATATAAATTATTATAGGAAAAGTAAACATTAAATTTACAAGAAATTATCAGGCAAACATAACGTGGATTCCTAGTGTAGAAAAGATACAAGACGAACTAAGGTACAAGTTTCGAATATACAACATTTTATTTTTAAAATATATCCAAAAATGCTGATTAAAGTTACAATACAATTCAGTTGAAAACAAAACTTTTAACAATTTCAAATTAATTATACAAAAGCTTACACTAAATAAAAAGAAATTATAATTACTATAACTTGTATCCTTGATTCTTTACTCATTATTTCTAATCTATCATAAAATAGAGTATGGTGCTAAATAATAATAATAAAACAGAACAAGTAAAATTCGAAACATTTATTAATTATTAATAATCATAAAACTTATAACCTAATTTAGCCTAATTTAGGGTGAGCTATTAATTATTATTCTGAATACCTACACATATTTTTAAACTTTACAAAACCAAACTTAGTTATCCAACTCCTACAAAGCAATTTTAAGGTAATTTAGAGAATTTCAATATACCAATTACGCAAGATTACAATACACTTGGTGGTCCTACAATTATAAATTAAAGATTCGGCAGACTAAGGAACCTAAATCAATTTTTGGGTTTAGTCTATTTTTGCAAAAATTTAAAAAAAAACGAGACACGGAACTAACTAAATGACATATGACAAACTATGGTTTATACAATGGAGACATAGGTTTTTTCGTCCATTCGGTGTCTCGTTTTTTTTTAAATGTCAATAAAAAAATATTAGGAATTTTAGTTATTAAAAAAATACCTTAATATAAAAATACCTAATAATATTTTAATTATTAAAAAAATACCTTAATCAACTTACAAACGTATCTAAAAGCTACAACATAATTTTAAAGATAGGTCTAAATATACTTCAATCTACAATATTTATTACCACCGGAGAGTGTATGACAAAAAGAAGGATACAGAAAAATGCTTTTTAAATAAATCAATTTCCATTCGTTTGTTTGGGTATAAGTTTCCAGCTGATATGCTAGTAAATGATCATTGTATCCTATACAAGGAATTTTTAAACATATGAAAGACGTGTCACCACTAGCAGACACCAAGATATATTTTATTATATAAAAAGAGTATTCAGTTTCAGATGGTATAGTTAAGATGCTATCGATAACATAACGGATACTTTGATATTCAACCCACTGAACTCTATCATGATTAAAATTAAAATGAGCAGGGATTAAGTCAATAAATTCAGTTGAAATGAAAACATTTGTACCTTCGGCATTCCCCCTTTTGAACGTACTTCCAAAACCAACTTTATTAAAGGCTTTGTTTGCAAAACGTAACTGCTCTTTTACCATAATAGTTAAAGGCAAATTTTTGCGGGTAGATGTATTTTTAGCAATTTCTTTAAGAACTTTATGTCTAGCTTCAAATCTCATGCACCACATATTCCTTAAAGGTCCAAATCGACGTATGATGTATGGATAATGTACCATAAAATGATGTTTGGGTTTCAAAGTTTCTTTAAATAACTCTACGTATAACTCATGGTGTTCTTTTATCAAACATTCCAGCTGAATAATTGTTTTAACGTCAATGCTTCTAGCCAAAAGAATATCTATAATTTTTGCTAATGTAAGGTAAATTTGCCAAACAGGATCATTTTCTGGTATTAAGTCACCAATCATCAAAGGCATGAGATGCACTAACGTCATCATTTCAGATGCACTAGTGTGTAATTTTTTATTAATAAGATGTTCCCTTTTAATTACGCCTGTTAAATTTCGAATTTCGTACCGCGAATAATCGAATAGGCTTAAGCGATTGTTAAAACTTTCTAAACTAAAAAGTTTAGCAATATCGATATAATGCATGATTATATTAGTCAAATCGTAGTGACAAACGCCCTCAAATATATCATGCATAATGTCGACGGTGAAATTTTCAATAGCATGAAACGAACTTAACGAGTTAAAAATACAATTTTCTCGAATTCCTGTAAGAGACGGATTGTTAACTTTGACGTCGTCTTGGTAATTTTCGCGGTTTCGCAATAAATCGTTGTCTTGCTTGTTTTGTTTCCACGTTACTTTTTTATGTGTTTTGCAAATTCTGCAGTAATAATTACTAGAGAAAGACTTTACAAAACCAAGAATAGTGTTTAAGCCCAGATTATCGCCCAAAACCAAAGAAAGCACAAAAAACACCCTGTCAGTTCCATCAGCATTCTGTATTACGATACCTTCTTTTTCCAAGTGCATCAATTCTTTTAAAAGATCTCGAAATATTATACCATGTCCAAATGATTTAAATGAGGAACGGTGCAACATTGCAACGAAGATAGTTTCCAGTGACGATATATAATTTGGAGGAATGCAAGCAATTTGGAAGTATGTTGCGGAAATAGACTGAACTCCAGCATGGCTTCCTAAGGGGTTGCCACATTCAAATTCATCAAAGTACAAGTAATACGGTATTACAACTTGTCCAGAATAACGTGAATACACTGATTTCCAATAATCCGACTGTATGATATTCTTCATTGAACTGTTTTTTTCATTTATCAAATCTGTCATGTAATTTCGAATTGCAGCGTATACACCTGGTAATTCAAAGAAGATTCTTAAAATATCACGTAATGGTATGATTGCCCCGGTTATTGGTTTTGGACTTAAAGAAACCGAAGAATTGCAAACCGTCCTAGCAACAACATCATCAATAATGAAATTTTGTGGAGGTATATAATACCCCTTTTTTTCCATATAACTTTTCAGTTTAAACTCGGTTTCCAAATCATAAAATGATTCATTGCATGTTTTTATCACTTCATCTAATACAGTGTTTGCAGATGAATCCTGAACATGTTGTTTGACTGAACTTTCAAGTTTGGTTCTTATTAGTTCTAATATGTGTTTTGTTTGTTGTATGATATCATTAGCGGTTTTCCTATTTATATTGTTATTACTATATATCCACATAGCAAATGAGTCAACTGATTTCTTTAAAACGTTTTCTTCACATATTACCACGTTTTTCTCAATGTTGAGTACATCTGAACTACCTGTTGCTTCGTTCTCGGAACACTTAGGGTCAGTATTAATTTGATCAGTAATGGTTTTTATTGCATATTGACTTTTAAACGATTCATTATTTTTATGTGTGTCCAAATGTTTTCGAAAACCTCTAATACTATTATAAACTCTTGTACAGCCATTTTGCTTGCAGCAGTACGTTGATTGTGATTCTAAAGTATGCATGACTTTTAAATGGAGTAACAAGCTTTTGGAATTAACAAATCCATCTTCGCAGAGGAAACAGGCAAACATTTTGAAGGCTCACTAAACCTTACTCAGTTACAGTCTTACTTTGACAATTCTGACATGAATATCGCTACTCTCGTGAACTTTTTATCTTGTGGTAAATCTATTTTATATAAGTATTTCTGAATAAAAACCCATATTTGCTCACATTCTTTCCCATAGCACAGATTTAGCGCCATGTATGCTTTGAAGCATACATCGAACGCTTTTAGGATGTTGTCGAAACGGTATTTTACTTCGTCAATCACAACGTAGAACACTTCAAGTTTCTCTTTAGGTCCTACAGCAACTACTATCGGTTGAGAAGTTAACCCCTTCTTTTCATTACTGGCGTTTCGCTGATAAATTTTTTCCGTCAAGTCTGTATGGTTCTGAAAAAAAGATTTCACATTGACTATATATATATATATATATATATATATATATATATATATATATATATATATATATATATATATATATATATATATATATATATATATATATATATATATATATATATATATATATATATATATATATATATATATATATATATATATATATATATATATATATATATATATATATATATATATATATATATATATATATATATATATATATATATATATATATATATATATATATATATATATATATATATATATATATATATATATATATATATATATATATATATACCTATATATATATATATATATATATATATATATATATATATATATATATATATATATATATATATATATATATATATATATATATATATATATATATATATATATATATATATATATATATATATATATATATATATATATATATATATATATATATATATATATATATATATATATATATATATAGATATATATATATACAGGGTGTTCGGCAGACGGTTGTACATACGATTATGACGGATAAGTGAGGCCCTCACCTACATGCTTGGCCCCAAAAATTTAACCTAGGCCTCACGATTTTTTTAAAATTATTTTTTTGTAATATGGCGAAATTTTTCATTTCCATGGCTTTAAACTCCATTAACTTCATTTAACACTGATTAAACAGTCAACATTTTGGTTTATTCGTATCTAAATTACTAGCAGAATAATAAAAAAAAAATTTGGTTCAGACAACCACCATTAAAAAAAAAATTGCCCTGTTTTTTTTTTCAGCAATTTCGTCAGGTTTGGTGAAATGATCAATACCTCCTGTTATTTTGAAATAAAATACGTAAATTTCATACCAATAGAAAGGGCATAACCTAGAGATGTTTTGATTAAATTTGCAGCGCTCTACCTCTTTTTTTTTTTTATGCAATGAGAAATTGACATTTAAGATTATTTTTAAAGTGTTTTTGTACTTTAGGGCTAATTTTTTTTAATATTGATTATCTGAGCCAAATTTTTTTTCATTATTAATCTGCTACTAATTTAGATACGAATAAAAAAAATGTTGACTATTTTATCAGTTTTAAATGAAGTTAATGGAGTTTAAAGCCATGGAAATGAAAAATTTCGCCATATTACAAAAAAAATCATTAAAAAAAAATTGTGAGACCAAGGTTAAATTTTTGGGGCCAAGCATGTAGGTGAGGGCCTCACTTGTCCGTCATAATCGTATGTACAACCGTCTGCCGAACACCCTGTATATATATATATATATATATATATATATATATATATATATATATATATATATATATATATATATATATATATATATATATATATATATATATATATATATACATATATACATATATATATATATATATATATATATATATATATATATATATATATATATATATATATATATATATATATATATATATATATATATATATATATATATATATATATATATATATATATATATATATATATATATATATATATATATATATATATATATATATATATATATATATATATATATATATACATACATACATACATACATACATACATACATACATACATACATACATACATACATACATACATACATACATACATACATACATATATATATATATATATATATATATATATATATATATATATATATATATATATATATATATATATATATATATATATATATATATATATACATATATATATTTTTAAAAATCCAGTAAAAAAAATACGCCTGTGTTTAATGAATAATTTTACAATCATTCTGGTATACAATAGGATTTTATAAATTCTTCAATACACATTATTAACCGACTTCAAAAAGGAGGAGGTTCTCAATTCGGTTGTATTTTATTTTTTATGTTTGAGGTTATATTTTTTATGTTTTTTATGTCAGAACTCTCTTATTTATTAACCGATTTGAAAAATTCTTTTTTTGTTTGAAAGGACATGCTTACAGATTGGTTCCATTTTTTTCAAAATCGTGTTCTGATGATGGGATCCATGAGGAGTTGAGGGGAACTCCTCAACGGTCAGCAGCACAGACACGAAATTTTGTATACGCATTCAGTTATGATAGCCTTTTCCGAATTCCGCCATGATATGGCCGCTGCATCCAGGGTTGGCTCCTGACGAGGGAACTCCTCAATGGTCAACAGCACAGACACAAAATTTTGTATATGCATTCAATTACGACAGCCCTTTCTAAGTTCCACCAAGACAAGACTGAGGCACCCAGGGTTGGCTTGCAACGAGGGAACTCCTCAACGGTCAACAGCACAGACACGAAATTTTGAAGTCGGTTTTTTTTTTGTTAAAATGTTGCCTATTATTTGTACGTACCTGTGCGTTAATTATAAAAGCGTTCATGGACTCGGCCGTTGATGTTCTTGTCTTATCGACTTTCGTAGTCGGTTTGATTTTGTAGGCTAGCAATGCAAGAAGTATGAAGTTTCTCTCATCTGATACAATTAAAAAATATATTAGAATAATTCAGCAGAACATTGAATTTGACATATTATTGTTTGTTACTTACTTGCATCTATATTCTCGTCATCCAATCGGGACACCATTTCATGATTCACGTCTTTTTTATAGAGTTGAGTTGATTTCTTTGCGAATGTCTCCCAGTTTTCAAATAGAATGTGTTGCTTATCGTTGTATGTGTGATCGAAGTCGATCTCAATCTAATAAAAAAACAAATAGATGCTTGTTACAAAAGCAGGTGTATGCTATGCAGTTTATTCCACTCATTCACATTCTGGTTGTGAAAATTAACTCACAAGGTGTGAGTTAATTTTTCACAATACTAGATCCCAATTTTCACATAATCGTAGATTCATTGGTTAGGTCGCACAGACGGTTGTCAACTACTAAGGGCGAACCCGTCAACCCAGGACGCTATAACGATATTGTTCGTTTTTTCGCCCTGAGATGAGTGCAGAGACTTGGGAACAGCACGTCCACTAACAAGTTCCACCAACAACCCGTAAGAAACCGACCCCTTACCACTAGGCGCCGAGTTGTGAATTCGGCGGGCTCCATCGCGCCCTTACTCCCAGTTGTGGCTGGATTTCTCCGGGCTCTCGACTGGTTACAAGTTCGAGGTCACTTGCGCGGTCCTCTACCTGTTGTAAGCGGTAATTCGGTTTGAATTATCGCGAGCCGATTCCGCCCTTTGTCGGTGTACGCCAGAGTCCAGCGGCGCCGGAGCAGTCCCCCAGGAGAAACCGTTCCACTCGGGACACGGAGTCATACCCGGGGTAGCCTATCTCTCGAGGAGGCGGTCGAATAGGAGTTGACCAGTGAGTTAGGCCGATCCGCTTGACAACAGATGGATCATAGTGGCCCAAGCTGCACTGGCCCATTCGCCGCTTGGTTAGACCGCAGACATGTTTCATACATTTTCAAAGATACTTATTAGATTAGGGATATAACTTACTAGTCGGTATCCATTAGATTGTTTAAGACACGGCCATTCAGTGAATACATCCGTTAGCGTTTTTTTGGTTTCACATATTTTCCTTTTTCTATAATCGCAAGACTGAGTCCACTTTTCTTCTACAAGCGTCCATGGTTCTCTGTTGTATTTCAACCACGTCCACGTTTCTTCGGCTTGTTTGTCGTCTAATGCTACATCTGAAATTTCAAAATATTGTAATAGCTTAAAATAGATATATTATGTATATTCAATCACTTTGTCTCTCGTATAATTCATACCTACCTATTGTACAATTCCTGTTAAGGATTAAATTATAAATTAAAATTGAGAATGGGCGAAAAAGTATGAGAAGTGGGGCGACCATGGGTAGTCGAGAACGTACATAGATATTCTAAATCTCTGCCGGCACTAAGGCTCTAATTTGTTATTAAGGCTCTAATTTTTAGATTATGAAGTAACACTGCAGAATCGATCCGCCTCAAGGACGCGGGTTCAACTCTCGCTTCGGGCAACATGTTGAACGGTTATTTTTATTTGTATTTTTTCAAAGTTAATTTATCTGATGGATCGATTCTTCAGCATTACTGCACAATATAAAATTTGTAGGTATAAAACGTAAAGCTACGTAATCGTGAGACGGACGAACAGACGGATGGATAGACATACAGACAGACAGATGGTAAGAGAACGAAGTCACCCTAATAGGGTTCTTTTTCTTGCACGCTCTTTAATTATTAATTAAAAGCGATTAAATTAAGAAATATAGAATAAATATAGGATAGAAAAGAGTATAAATTAAAAGTGATTCAGATTGATCTACAGAACATTCTCCTAAATAGAGGAAGAAACACACCCTGTACAGGTTGTTTAAGTAGCTGTAAGTCTTTAATAATTAATTCAGTAGGTGATTCTGCAAATGAAACTGAACAGCTTTTGTTCTAAAACTTTTAGTTTTTCGAGAAACTAATTTCATTGACCACACACATTTAGGGGTTAGAAGATTTTTTTTAAAAAATGTACGAGTCGATATTTAAAAAAAACGAAAAGTCGTACAACCAAAGTTGTTCAGTTTCGTGAACAGAATCAACTTCTGATGTGGCCTGTAGCTATACAAAATCATCCTGTAGTATAGTAATATATAAAGAAATACTTGCCAAGTTGTTGCTCTTCAGCAATCTTCCTTTTTTTATAGGCAGGCAGCACCCCAGCTTGACGGAGTAGGCGCAGTTGATTGTAATATCTATCGATTAATTTTCCCTTTGCCGGTATATATTGTCCGGATCCATAAGAAGATGCTGGGATGTGGTATGTCTCCTGCAATACAGTTTTAAATATGTATAATAGCGTGGATTAAGTACTTACCTGATTTTTTTAAATATAGAAAACTGACATGAATGGCTCACATCGCATGATAATAGAAAGCGGTGTAGCCCCCCATGGCTGCTAACATATTAAAAGTTTTTTTTTCTGTCAAAGTTAGTATACAAGTCAAGAAATAATGAAATTATCTATATGCCTACGTACTCTTTCTAGTCTTTCTACATACTCTTTCTACATTGATTCTTTGTACACTAATAACTACAGCAATATGGAGTCACTAAAAACTACTATAAATACCCGCGTAACTACCAGAAGTAGGTAACTCAAGGATCCTGAGCCTATTTTAAAAAAAATGGTTTTGTAGAAGTAATTATTTTTCTGGTAGTCTTAGACAATGAAGGCTTAGTACGAACAGTGACAGTTTTTGTGCATATGCGATATCCCCGACTTTCTAGTTTTTCTGTTCCAGACATTTTTTTAACGTGGAAATTGATTTTGAAAGATTTAAACTGTATTCCTCAAAATATTGGAAAATTAACTAGGTAACTTACATTTAAAATTGAAGGCATCGCTCTTGCTATATTTCGGTATTTTTACAGGCCTAAGTTTGCTGTGCTAAGACAAACTCGCAGCAGAAAGTGCTGAAGTCCTCCTTAAGACCAAAGTTTCAGCTTAACCAATTAAATAATGAAAAAAGGAAAATATTCAATTGTCGAATATATCGGCATATGCTGATTTTGAATATTATTATATTTACGGAACCTTTAATATACAAGTATCTCAACATTTCCTGTGTGAACGGGTGCAAGGGTAGCAAACTCCATTATTTTTAATTGATTTAATTCCCGGCAAGAACCACTAAGAATTCATTTAATCAAATAATGATCAAGATAATAAAGATACCAATTATTACTTAAATTTTGGCCAGTTCTTCCATCAAAGAATAATCGTCAAAACTGCTTCCGCTGTGAGAAAAGATCATCTCATCGCCAAATAGAGTGCTAATAATTATAATTATTTTAATCATATTTTTTTAATATAGAACTAAAAAAAAATCCATGATGTTAGGAAGATTTTCAACATTTTAAAATTACCTTGTAAATCCCATAAACAAAAATGTTAAAAAAAAATCAAATGCCCAATTTTCATGCTAAATTTTTCAAGGAACGTGTAAACACTTGTTCGTGATAAAAAAAATACAAACGGAGCTGCACAGGTATTCACCGACCGGAGTCGGGCCCATAATACTATTTTTACACTTCTGGGGGGTGAGCACTTGAGCAGTGGATTCCGGACTAACGACCGGCTGTGGTAGGTTTAGAAGAGTTGTGTTGCCACATGTTACCGCGTTCACCTGACCACCCATTCACTCCCCTTTCGAAACCATAGAAGTTGGGATGCGGTAATTGCGGCTTTAGATATTAATCCTCCATATTAATATTGAGTTTTTATTGCAACATTACTACACAACATACATATAATCTACGAGTCTAAAATGTAGTATGTATAGAGGTCAAACCTAACTACTTTGTCTAGTCTATGTACTGTGTAGTAGTAGATATACATAGAAGACAAACCTTGCATTCATTTGGGCACAATTTTACGATTTCTTCGGTTATGTTCTCAAAGTCTTTGCGCTTCATATGTTTAAACTTTTTCAAATAAAACTCTACTGTGCATGCAACCAAACAATTTCTTGTCGAGCTTGTTAGAGGTTGGTTGTGATGGATGGCTGCTAACGCTTTCCGCCCAGTCGTGTTGAGAGTAAGTATGTCTTGTAACTTGAACTAACAAGTAATTGTAATAATAACCAACATTTTAACAAAACAAAAACCGACTCCAAAAAGTCCCGTTGATCCCATGATCAGAACACGATTTTGATAAAAATGGGACCAATCTGTAAGCATGTCCTTTCAAACAAAAAAATCCAAATCGGTTCATAAATAACAGAGTTCTGCGGTAACAAACATAAAAAAGCAAAAAAAAAACAAAAAAATCCTTATCGGTTCATAAGTAACAGAGTTCTGAGGTAACAAACATAAAAGAAAATAAAAAAGAACATACAACCGAATTGAGAACCTCCTCCTTTTTGAAGTCGGTTAAAAAGTAACTTCAATATGGACTTAGGAGTTCTCTTGAATTCCTATATTGATCGGTTAAAATAAGAGTTTTTAATAAGAGTCAATTATACAGGATGAACCAAAAATTACATTCGTCCTTGAAAGCGGTGATTCAGTATACAAAAATGAACCACTTTTTATGCTACGACTTTTAGATTTTTAAAGAAAAAAATTAGGGCTGCAGAAGCGATGTTAAGAAATTTGAAAAATGTATTGCGAGGCCAAAATTTCCACAGGATCTCACTTAAATTTCGAATCATTTATATTCAGTTGTCCTCCCTGAAATACTTTTTACACTTATCACTTATGAGAAACATTTCTAAATCATAATGATATGATTACATTATAGAACGAAACAAGATTACTGGGAAGGTAAAGAATATAAGAATTTGTAGGTATGTTACATACATCGTCCACTCGGTGTTCATGATCTGAAGATTGACTACCACCAGGGCTGGATAGGAGGTCATCAAAACATCTGAGGTCATCTGATATTGCAGATATGTTCGATCCAGTATTCTAAAAATAATTTCATGTAGGTAGGTAGGTACTTGATTAAATTTTATAGTTCGAAAAATTCCATGCTCTGCGTAAATACAATTCTACACTCGGAATATATTAAGTATTGCTACCTCGTGTATTAAAAAAAATAAACACACAACATAATTCAATCATTTTAATGCTAAATCTGATAGAAAAAAGCGTCGTTTTTTTTTGTTTTATTGTTTTTTATTTATTAGTTTTTATGGCGGATTTTTAAAAAAAAACTGACCTAAGCTACTGTCATATAGGTGTTTTTAAATTGTTAAAAAAAAACTAACTTAACCTAGGTACCGAAATGTAGGTGTTTGACGCTTCTTATACCTATTTTGCTTATACTTATTTCGCTTATTTATTGAGACCGCGAAAAGATTATTGAGTTTCGGAATCAGAATGGTGAGTATAGTCTGGTGACATTAAAAAATCAACATTGTAGAACTGGTAGCAATACTTAATATATTCTCCGCAGGTAGTTGAACCCACATTTTGGACGTCGTATTAGGAATGAGTTCTCGAACCCTTTGGTTCGACGTTTCCGAACATCGACGACAAATGGATGGGATTACCCCTCCGTTACAGTTGACATTCCGAAATGTTAAACTGCCTTACAGTACTTAAATACTTACCGAGTGAATACTTTTCGACTCGTTCCGCCACCATTTTAGTCCATCGCGGAATTTAATTCGGTCTCTGATTTTAGAAGATGGAATTAGTTGTTCGATATCTCCTTCCGATATTCCTTCAAGACAAGAAGTGTCGATTTTTTGGTCTGAAATATTGGTAATAAAAATGTTTGATAAATTGGATACAATTCACAAAATTGGAATTATTCTAGTTTAGCTATGTACATCAAATTCTCCAAAAAAAATCGCCTTCGGTGTTTGTTGGGTTCACTATTCTAAAAAGATAATAATATGTAGGCAGATCCGAGATGCAGATCTTGAATGCCCAAATATTGAAAAAAGATAATATTTGCATATCTATACTGCAATTATACCGAATTCTCTCTGTTCCTTCTTTTCATACTAGAATAAAACGAAACAAAATAATACTTTGAAAAATTTACCTTTAAAAACGTCTATCGTTTCTTGACTGATGCCCCATTCAACCATCAGGTTTAGGAGAGTTTGTGACTCTGTGGGGTTCGCATTATCCATCGCTGTCCGCCAGAAAGGTAATGATCACTTCCACAAACTTAATAGGGACTTATCACTTCAGAGCACTCGCGGCGCGCGCGGATGAAATATAATGGTGCGAACGAATGCGGGCAACAAGTTGACACAGGTACAAATTTAAGTGTTGCCAGACTGGAGGTTATACTTGGGTTTTATATAGTTTGTTTATATAATAGCTTTGCATGGGTAATAAATTATATATATATATATATATATATATATATATATATATATATATATATATATATATATATATATATATATATATATATATATATATATATATATATATATATATATATATATATATATATATATATATATATATATATATATATATATATATATATATATATATATATATATATATATATATATATATATATATATATATATATATATATATATATATATAACTGGGCTGCCATGGAATTCACCGACCGGAGTCGGGCCCATCATAATACTATTTTGTTACACTTCTGGGGGGTGAGCGGTGGATTCCGGAACGACCGGCAGTGGTAGGTTTAGGACAGCTGTATTGCCACATGTGAGCGTTCACCTGACCACCTATTCACTCTCCCTTCGAAGCCATAGAAGTTGAGATGCGGTAATCGCGGTTTTAAATATTTCTTCTAGGAAGGAATTGATTATTTTCCTGGAGAGACCAAGATCTTTAGAGAGGTGAAACAGAGATTTGACTGGCAGGCCACGAGCACCAACTTCCACCGCGTGAAGGTGAACTGTGAAGCCGTTTCGGGTGACGGCATTTGCGAGATCATGGTATTTATTTAGTTTGCACTCGTGGTCTTTTGGGATGTTTGGTTCCCATGGAACAGCTAATTCTACAATAAGTAACAGTTAATTCTTCCGAGATAGGGAGTAAAGAGTTATAGCTGGACGGAGGGCTGTGCACCCGAGACTTTTAGGAAATTTATACCGCTTAGAGACCGAATCGACTTCCAGAAATCAAACTGAAGCTTTCTCGTGTTGTAGTGAAATGTTTTTTACCTTTGGAGCCATCCCGCACAAACTCAACTTTCTGTAGCAGTAGAGAAAGCTGTTTCGGGCTCCTTGTGATGAAGGTTAGGTCACGACGAGGTGTGCCGGCCGTCTGCTTTAAAACGGTCACCCCACTTCTTGTCAAACTGGGTCAGGCTTTCCAGCAGTATATTGAAAACGATATTAAATATCGTCAGGGAGAGGCAACAGCCCTGGAATAGTCCAATTGAATACGATATAGAGCGGGTAGTCGTTCCGGGTGACGGCATTTGCGAGATCATGGTATTTATTTAGTTTGCACTCGTGGTCTTTTGGGATGTTTGGTTCCCATGGAACAGCTAATTCTACAATAAGTAACAGTTAATTCTTCCGAGATAGGGAGTAAAGAGTTATAGCTGGACGGAGGGTTGTGCACCCGAGACTTTTAGGAAATTTATACCGCTTAGAGACCGAATCGACTTCCAGAAATCAAACTGAAGCTTTCTCGGTGTTGTAGTGAAATGTTTTTTACCTTTGGAGCCATCCCGCACAAACTCAACTTTCTGTAGCAGTAGAGAAAGCTGTTTCGGGCTCCTTGTGATGAAGGTTAGGTCACGACGAGGTGTGCCGGCCGTCTGCTTTAAAACGGTCACCCCACTTCTTGTCAAACTGGGTCAGGCTTTCCAGCAGTATATTGAAAACGATATTAAATATCGTCAGGGAGAGGCAACAGCCCTGGAATAGTCCAATTGAATACGATATAGAGCGGGTAGTCCATTCTTGCGTTTTGACATGGAACGTCAGACAGTTGTAGTATGAGGTTACAATGTCACGCACTACAGGAGGGAAGTTGTACCTACCAGCGGAGTGCAAAGTGGAGGCGTTTTCTAGGTCGAGCCAGCATACATTTGTATGTATGTATGTATGTATGTATGCATGTATGTATGTATGTATGTATGTATGTATGTATGTATGTATGTATGTATGTATGTATGTATGTATGTATGTATGTATGTATGTATGTATGTATGTATGTATGTATGTTTGTATGTATGTATGTATGTATGTATGTATGTATGTATGTATGTATGTATGTATTTATGTATGTATGTTAAGATGCTTTATTGTAGAAATAAAAGTAATAAAAGCTACTCACATAGCCGCGAAGGAGATCCCTGACTGTACTGGGAAATGCTCATATTTAAACAAGATGTATGTAGGGGGAGACGGGGCAGATTCGTGCAAGGGGCACATCGGTACACCATAGATATTCCAATAATCGGAAACGTTACACTAGGCGCAACAACACTAAAATGTGTCTAAACTTGCACAAAGACGCCACCTGTGACTGCATCTCCGTTCAACGGTATTGGCACTTTTTTGTGTATTATCATCTTTAAACAGTGTTGCTTAATAATTTGGACTAAAGAGCTATTAAGAAATCACAACAAAAAACATTAAAAAAACTGATATTTTCAGTCTGGAAAGATTTCTGTGCTCGCTACTCGTATATAAAGCTGGCAGATTTCAAGATAATATTTATCTTAAAAAAAAGGCATTTATTAGTTAGTTAGCAACACCACTCGAATCGTGTCAATATCTAACGACAATTTCTCGAACGTGGGCCACGTGTCATTAACTAATACAGATATGTAGAAGTTACAAATTTACTTTAGTAAATGTAAACATTTAATTTCGTAGACAAAATGTTGCATTGTCGCTTTGAGATTTTCAGAGATCTTGTTCTAGGTATTGAAATGGTGCATCCATAGAGTTGTGGCATTGACGCTCTTGGGAAAACGACCATAAGTCAAAAACTATTGCATGGATCATAAAAAGAAGAACTCCAGACTCTACCGTCCTTGGTTGGTTCGCGAGGACGGCTCCGCAAATAGAGTAGATACCTATGTGACTGAGCACGAAAGTTGTTTCTCAAGACAGTGATCCTTTTTAAGTAGGTAGGTATACTGGATAAAAAACTTCTTTGCTGTTCTAACGCAAAAAGAAGTTTTCGACATTTTATTAAATAGTTGGAACATGGAGATACATAATTTTTGTATGACAAAAAGAAACTGCACATCAGTTGATTGCTTCTGTTTTAAAAGATATACTTGTAATAATATTACTTTTAAATAAGTCCTATGCAGTCATCTATGCACCTATGCACCAATTGAAATGAAATAAATGTTTATAAATTTATACCTATTGATTTTTTTATTATATTGATGAAATTTATATTTTATTTAGATTGATAGGTATATGTACCTATATATATATATATATATATATATATATATATATATATATATATATATATATATATATATATATATATATATATATATATATATATATATATATATATATATATATATATATATATATATATATATATATATATATATATATATATATATATATATATATATATATTGTTAATATTTGATTGGGTTTTTGTAAAATCTTTTTTTAAAGAATTCGTTTAAAGGATGACACTTTGATGAAAAAATAAAAATAATAAAAGCCACTTACATAGCTGGAAGGTTTTCCCGGACTGGACTGGGAAATGCTTATTGTTTAAACGAGATGTATTTTTGGATGAGTACCACTTTCGACGGTACACTGTAGGTTTAATGGGATCCCTTTATCGCTAGCGAACGATCACCCTTCATCCACATCTCAAAAACAAAGCGTATCCTTTTGCAAACCAAAATAAAATGTCTTTATTAAAGACAAATTTAAGCAAAAACAATGAAAAAAATCACAATCAATCGTCTCTTAAATGCGGAATGACATTTCGAAAATTCGATTTGAAATTCGAATATATCCACTCTTTTAAAGGACGATATAAGATTGCTGGGCTCGCTATCAGCCAGCTATTAAATGAAAATAAAAATAAAATACTTCATTTGCTCGTTCCCATGAAATAAGATATAAATCGTAATTTCTGGTCGAGAAGTTTATACTTAAGGCTATATGATATTTACAAGAGTTCAAAACATAAGATAAAATTGTATAATATTGTTAATATTTGATTGGGTTTTTGTAAAATCTTTTTTTAAAGAATTCGTTTAAAGGATGACACTTTGATGAAAAAATAAAAATAATAAAAGCCACTTACATAGCTGGAAGGTTTTCCCGGACTGGACTGGGAAATGCTTATTGTTTAAACGAGATGTATTTTTGGATGAGTACCACTTTCGACGGTACACTGTAGGTTTAATGGGATCCCTTTATCGCTAGCGAACGATCACCCTTCATCCACATCTCAAAAACAAAGCGTATCCTTTTGCAAACCAAAATAAAATGTCTTTATTAAAGACAAATTTAAGCAAAAACAATGAAAAAAATCACAATCAATCGTCTCTTAAATGCGGAATGACATTTCGAAAATTCGATTTGAAATTCGAATATATCCACTCTTTTAAAGGACGATATAAGATTGCTGGGCTCGCTATCAGCCAGCTATTAAATGAAAATAAAAATAAAATACTTCATTTGCTCGTTCCCATGAAATAAGATATAAATCGTAATTTCTGGTCGAGAAGTTTATACTTAAGGCTATATGATATTTACAAGAGTTCAAAACATAAGATAAAATTGTATAATATTGTTAATATTTGATTGGGTTTTTGTAAAATCTTTTTTTACAATTTTATATAAATGAAGTATTTTATTGAACGAGCAAATGAAGTATTTTATTTTTATTTTCATTTAATAGCTGGCTGATAGCGAGCCCAGCAATCTTATATCGTCCTTTAAAAGAGTGGATATATTCGAATTTCAAATCGAATTTTCGAAATGTCATTCCGCATTTAAGAGACGATTGATTGTGATTTTTTTCATTGTTTTTGCTTAAATTTGTCTTTAATAAAGACATTTTATTTTGGTTTGCAAAAGGATACGCTTTGTTTTTGAGATGTGGATGAAGGGTGATCGTTCGCTAGCGATAAAGGGATCCCATTAAACCTACAGTCGAAAGTGGTACTCATCCAAAAATACATCTCGTTTAAACAATAAGCATTTCCCAGTCCAGTCCGGGAAAACCTTCCAGCTATGTAAGTGGCTTTTATTATTTTTATTTTTTCATCAAAGTGTCATCCTTTAAACGAATTCTTTAAAAAAAGATTATATATATATATATATATATATATATATATATATATATATATATATATATATATATATATATATATATATATATATATATATATATATATATATATATATATATATATATATATATATATATATATATATATATATATATATATATATATATATATATATATATATATATATATATATATATATATATATATATATATATATATATATATATATATATATATATATATATATATATATATATATATATATATATATATATATATATATATATATATGATAAGGTTTGTAAAGAAATCCGTTTATAGGATGATGTTTTTATTTAAAATAAAATTAGTAAAAGCTACTTAAAAAGTAGCGAAGGATATCCCAGCTTGTATTGGGAAATGCTTATGTTTGAATGAGATATACTTACGGATGCGCACGACTTTCGACGGTGCAATAGGGTAAACCTATATAAAATTGTATAATATTAAAAAATTGTAAAGAAATATTGTAGAAAACAGTTTAATATTTTCTATATTTGATAAGGTTTGTAAAGAAATCCGTTTATAGGATGATGTTTTTATTTAAAATAAAATTAGTAAAAGCTACTTAAAAAGTAGCGAAGGAAATCCCAGCTTGTATTGGGAAATACTTATGTTTGAATGAGATATACTTACGGATGTGTGAATGAGATATACTATATATATATATATATATATATATATATATATATATATATATATATATATATATATATATATATATAGATATATATATTAAATAAAATATATATAATAAATGCTTGTTTAAACGAATATGTATTATAAATGTTAAGAAATCTCTATCAGTAATTATTTTAAAAAATCGGTTGTGTCACCCTAAGACTTTCCTGTTAAGTAGCCAGGGACTTAATTCATCTGAATATTAATTTCATAAATAAAATCTATCAGTCAATCAATGACTTTTTCGACTTTTTCGAATTTTCCATGTTATGTCATGGTGATGGTGAAACTTGGCAGTTGCTATTTAAATTGAATGCGTATACAAACTGTTGGGTCTCTGGTGCTGACCGTTGAGGAGTTCTTTCTTCGGAAGGCAACCCAGGGTACATCAGCCATGTCATGGTGGAACTTGAAAGTTGCTATCATAAATGAATGCGTATACGAAATTTTGGGTCTCTGCTGTTGACCGTTTAGGATTTCCCTCGTCGGGAGCCAACCCAGGGTACATCAGCCATGTTATGGTGGAACTTAGAAGTTGCTATCATAAATGAATGCGTACCTATAAAAAATTTTGGGTCACAACAACCCAGGGCCAACCCAGGGTACACATCAGCCATGTCATGGTTGAACTTAGAAGTTGCTATCATAAATGAGTGCGTATACAATTTTTTGGGTCCCTGCTGTTGACCGTTGAGGAGTTACTTCGTCGGGAGCCAACCCAGGGTACATCAGCCATGTCATGGTGCAACTTGGAAATTGCTATCATAAATGAATACGTATACAAAATTTTGGGTCTTTGCTGTTGACCGTTGAGGAGTTCCCTCGTCTGGAGCCAACCCTGGTGGAAGGATTTCAATCACAATCAGCTCATGCCATGACCAAATGATGTCTGCTTGCCAAATTTCAGCTCAATCGGATGAAGCGTTTCGGCGCTATCGTCAGAGAATACACACACACACACACAGAAGTGCGTCTATAATACTTTCCTTGAACAGGAAAGTAAGTAATAATAGAACATTAGAAAATACGATTGTGTTGGTTACATTATGCAGGTTATATTAATATTTCTTGATAAAGTTTACGAAATGGTTCCAGTAACTGTAACAAAAAAAAAGAGTATTACAAAATACCAATGTTTATGTATTTATTACTAAAACTTCATAAAATAATTTACAAAATCATTAAGTATTGGTAATAATAATGATTTTTTTATAAGAAAATACTAATGTTTATGAAGTTTGTACAAATATTTGTGATACAATTGACGAAATGGTTTTGTTAACTGTAACAATAAAAGGGTATTACCTACAATATACCAATATGAATGTAGTTTATACTAATATTTCATAATAAAATCTACAAATTCATTATCGGTAATAATAATAAAGAATTTTTTATAAGAAAATACCAATTTTTATGTAGGTTGTACAAATATTTATCATAACATTTACAAAATCATTATCAGTAATGATAACAAAGCCTAGAATATAAAAAAATAAGAATTAAATGTAGCTTCAACTAATATTTCATTATAACATTAACGAAACCGTTGTCCGTAATAATAACAAAGAATTGAATATTGGAAAATACCAGTATTTATGTTGGTTATACGAATATGTATAAAAAAAATTACGAAATGTTTAATCAATAATTATAACAAATAATAGAAAAGAATATACAAATTGTATTTGCTGGTTACACTATTTTTTCTTGAGAAAATTAACGAAATGCTTTTGGTAACTATAACAAAAAATGGAGTATTACAAAATACCAATGTATATGTAAGTTATACTAATACTTCATGATGAAATTTACGAAATGATTATCAGTACTTATAACAAATAAGGTACCTAATATTAAAATACGAATCTAATTTAGAATGCACTAATATTTCATAATAAAATTAACGAAATTATTATTGGTAATAATAGCAAAGAATAGTAAATTATAAAATACAAATGTTGATATTGGTTATACGAATATGTATTATAAAATTTACCAAATCTTTATCAGTAATGAAAAACAATAACAGATATTAGAATATACGATTATATGTGTAGGTTACACTAACATTTCTTGATAAAATTTACGAAAATATTTCGGTAATAGTAACAAACATAGAGTATTATAAAATACCAATATTTATGTAGTTTATAATAATATTTATGATTAAATATACGAAATCATTATCAGTGACGTTAAAAAACATAATATTGAGAAATACGTAGCTTGCACTAAAATTTCATGACTTTTAACGTTGTGTACAAATTAATATTTACTTATATGTGGGACCAAATTATTCCAAATGTATGTATAACAAATAAAATGTTTTAATTATGCGACATTATTTGTACAATTAACCTTTTGTGTCAATTTTTTATACAGATAATACATATGAAAATTGTTTGTAATTTTTAATTGTATGATTTCGTAATTTGAACAAATAATTATTATAACATTAACACCGTTTATCTATTATTACTACGAAATTAAAGGTTTTTTATATATTACGAAATACATTTGTAATTTTCAATTATATGATTTCGTAACTTCAACTGTAGCATATAGTAAAACTAACAATGTTTGTCAGTTGTTTATACAAAGTTCAAGGTTTCGTAAAAACAACAAAATTTTGTTTGTAATACCAACAACAAATTGTTTAATTTTAAAGTATTTTTATTGGTCTTTTACTTAAGTAATACTGACTAAGACATTTTGTTAAAACTATCGGAAGCATTTGTAAATTTTATCAAACTTCATACTGTTAGTTCAACTTAAACCCGTTTCGTAAAACTAATCAATCGATTTTGTAACTGGTTTAGTTGATATTACTAATTATTGATTAATTTTATGAATAATTATTTAACCAAATGTGGTTTTGTAAAATCAATGAAACCATTTCTCTCCGTGCACAAGCATCGTCCGCGCGAAGTATTATCTCGTTGAATAAAATTCGTATATGGCCGATATATGGTCGCCATTCCACAGACACAAATATTCAAACTTTCGAAAAATTTGACAACCCACATTAGAGAGTAACGCCAACGACAGGCTTTTGCCGTAACATATCCCTCTGCTCACTATCCCCGCAACGCCTTGCAACGACTTGAGAGTGCGGCTACTGTTCTAACTCGGTATAATGTGCTAGGAGTAACATAGGGGGAAGTCCCCTGACGCCGGCAGGCACCTAGCGTCGGACACTAGTAGTATCTCGACAATTCGCGGCGCGATCAATACAAAGACAGGTGAAATGGGAGTGGAAAAGCGTACGCTTTTCCTTTTCCTATGTCTTTGTGTCGAGATACTATTAGTGTCCGACGCTAGGTGCCGTCCGGGGTTAGGGGACTTCCCCTACACGAATACCAATACTATTTTTTTTCTTCTTGAAGTTCCTAACATACCTAACGAATTCAGGTCAAGAATGTAACAATGTAATTAAAATAATGGACCATTTCAGCGAGTCTCACTCCATCGTGAGTATTTTGGCATATATGATTAGTGTCTGTTAAATGATGCCTCTCCATCTTGTCTGGTTTTTACCACCGGAGAGAAAGAAACGAGCTATATTACTGACGCTTCGAACGGCATAGTTAAAACAGGTTTTTCTTGAATACTGCAAAACTAAAAGCAAAATAAATAATATATCTCCTTCAGTCGCTAGATAATTTTGTCGCGTTTCTTATGGTTTCATTATTTTCATCGCGCCGTAAAAATAACAAGGTAGATTTGATTATGGAAAGTAATCTCGACAGCTTCCTTTAATTATCTTCTGGGTTTTTATTCATACTTTTTTGTTCTGGCTATTTATTCATACAGCCTTATCTAGTCGCGTTAAAAATAACCGTGCTGGATGAATTGCGAAAAAATACATTATTTTGATGTATTCAATGTAACTCATCGAATGAAATAGACATTACATTACGCTTGGGAGCTAATGGGCCCTTGATAGTTGACAACGAAGACCCATTCTGTTCAGGGTTGGTCACACTCACGGGTCAACACCCATCCGGCGGCCTCCACGCATGAAGTGCAAGCTCGGGCAGGACTTTGGCCTTAAGGCTAGTTTCCCGTGGGAATCAACCTTCTGGCGCTTCTGGACGGTCTGCGCACCGTGCGGCATTAGCCGATCGACTGTCTGGAAGCAGTACTGTTTCCTATAGAGCGGGGGTGGTTGCGGACCTTACGGCGACTGCTCTTGAAACGACCATCGGCTACCCGATCCTGGGTAAACAGCCGGGCAAAGGATGCAGTGGTCCGCGATAGATTCGGTATACACAGTTTCACCGTTTCGTAAGGGAGAGGACCGCGCAAGCGACCTCGAGCTCGTAACCAATCGAAAGATTCTAGCCCTTGGAGTAAATGGGTATTTTCATGGATGCATCTGTCTCTTTTGCAGGATTTTCGGCGACATCGACCTTAACTATAACTACGAAACTACTACACCAATCATAAAAAGAACAACTGCACAATGATTGCATTGAAATTTCGAATATAGAATATTGAAATATCATTTTGTAAAACAATTAGATAATTATGAATAAATATGAGAACGTCAAAGAAGTGAAAAAAACGCGGAACCAGATCTGGTCGTATCATACTCAACGGATAATTGTTTCAGAACCAGATTTGGTCGTATCATACTCAAGGGGCTAGTAATCTGGTCGCAATTGGAAGAAGGGCGTGAGTGTAAGCCCTCTGGGTAACACTCCTGGCTATCTCGCGGTTAAGGCGTTGGTCTCTTACGGGCATGTGGCGGAGCTTGACGGTGGACTGTTTTTGTCCAAATGTTCTGCGCTCACTTCAGGGAGATAGAACGACTAATCGTTAAGACTTCCTGAGGTGACGGGTTCGCCCGTTGTAGTTTACATTACGCTGCATAATGTTATCGCATAATGAATCCCAGAATAGCTAATTTGGGCGACCATATATAATTTCCTAATTGATCCGAAAGCATTAATAATAATAATAATATTTAATACTTTATTCATTTCTTTGTTTGTACATTTAGCCCCATTGTTATCAATGTTATAAGTAACTCTGAAAAATTGAACACCGAAATGCAGCTAATGCTCAGTGCCCACCTAACTAGGACTTAAATGTCCCGTATCTAGGCGGGTCAGAGTAAATACCTAATTGAAATAAGTAAAACAACTTACGTAACAATTAGCCTAATTAAAGTAAAAAAAACTTTTTATTTTTATATTCAATGAATGTACTTAATTAAGATTGAATAATATATCAGAATAAATAAATAACACTATAATACAAATCAAAATACGAAATGTAGGTAATACAATATGGCAAATACACATATACCTACGTAAATACGATTTTAATAAATAATAGATGCTATATGGTATAAACATATTTATAATTAATTAAAATATATAAATACAATTTTAAAAGCAGTGCTTAAAAATACATGAAATAACATAAATAAAAATATGATACTATTAATATATGCATAATAATGTATATAAATATACAATATTATTTTTAAATTAAATTAACCGTTATACATACGCTTTACAAACCAAGTTTTCAGATTTAGACCTCCCTAATTCAAATAACCATTTATTTTCGGCCATTGATTGCCGATCGTGGCCCCCCTTTTTGGTCTAAACTGGTGAACATTATTTTATTTATATTTTCCTCACATTTATTCTACATTTTCAAGAATATGATTTTATTTTAATTATTGTCAGTTTGGTTAAATTTATATTTAGGTTAGGATTTAATAATTTTAAGGAAATCAAATGTTAGTTTAACCTTCTGTTTTATTAACTCATGAGAAAGATGATATATTAATTATTTGAGCCAAACGACCAGGAGCAGATTAGATCTTCAGCCGAAGAGATATTTGGGATGTGTGACATAATGAACGACTAGAACACTTAATAGAATGCCTCCTCATCTCGGCGCAGTTGAAATTAAACGGAATAATTTAAATTTTGGTTGGTTTCAAGCCCATACGCAAGCAACGCCATGTGTTTTTTGTCCGTTTTACGACAGGGCCGCTAAACAATTCAATTTGTATGTCAAATAAAAAACACGTCTAAAAAATCCAAATACCATTTCCTATATCCGCGGAGTGGCATCGATATTTCAATCATTGCAAAAAGGATGTTATGCTAATATAAGTGCACTACTAAAAACGTTTTGTCGTTAGCATAAATGTTCAGAGAATTAAATTTACATAAACAAACACCGACATAAACTTTAAAATGCATCGGTTGTTAAATTAATGAAACTAGAAATGTATTTTAGTCAATAAAACGATGTTAATAGATTTTTCCTCTTGCAAAAGAAACTAAAATGTTGAAAACTTAAATCTATTTAGTAAAGTGAATGTCATAATGTATTTCAAGAGAAATAATAGACAATTGATATGTTCTGCTATAAAGTTGCATAAAGAATAACTACGTTAATTAAAAAATATTATATTGTCCTTAGCCAAATATATTACATAGGTTGTCGTTAGCCAAACCAGCTGACCCCTCAACTCAGATCCAAACACAATTTTGGGCTAGCGCTAAAACTGACCTCTCTGCTCTACGCCAACTCCAGAATAACCAAAAATTCCATCCTGTGCAATTCCAAAGATCCGACAATATCGAAGTACGTAATAAGTGTCCGTAGTGATTCAAATGATCTACAAGCCCGCGTAGACTTCCACAAAAGTTCCTTACTGGAATCAGCCAGAATGGCACTCGTCTGGGGTATGGCAGTACAACCATGAGCGATGTGGACTTGCAGAAGTCTCTCTTGCGGGGAGATTACGACAGCAACAGTATATGGCTCATGCTATCGGCCTTCAATGCCAGAATGATTCGACAACAATTGAGGATTTGTGCATTCCGCCTCCAAGGCACTGAAAGGTAATGCTCTATGACTGGATGCCAGAGATAATGAAATTTTATTTGAATGCCTTTCAGCATACACTGCCAGACCCCAGTAACCTCGCTCGTTGAAGCTATGCCGAGGATAGTTCATGTCCCCTTTGTAGCTGCATCCCTTGCACAGCTAGACATATTCTATGGCTGGCTGCAAGATGGCCTTAGATCAAGGACGGTACACTTACCGCCATGACAAGGTCCTTGGTGTTATTCGCGAGGTAATTAGCCTCTCAGTGGCTCGTGCCAACAAGGGTTTGACATTACCCCCCTAAACCTTCAATAAAGTTTGTGTGGGAAGGCTCTAAAGGCAAAAAACATTCAACTACAAAACTCGAAAGTCGAGTCATTCAACTCGAAAGTCTGTTCTATCATTTATCATCAGTTGCCATCTGCCAACAAGTACCACATTTAGGCTATTCTGCTGGTCTCTTGTTTAACAAAAAATACAGAAATCACACAATGTTTTGATGAATAGGTAGTAAAATTAACTTAACTCAAAGTAGGTTACCCATTTTAGAGCGGCAACAAACCTTTATCATGAATATTCCTATACCTATATCATATACTCATAATCCTATCTAAATATTAATACTTACAATCTACGTATCTAATAAGAACGGATCAAAACATTTGATCGTTACAAAATATTTTACAGTGAAGTTATTATTTATACACATATAAAAAATATACATGTTTTTGATTACACGAGACATAGTAGATGGATAAATTTAACGAACGCATATTTAAAAAATAATTATGAAAATATATTATATATTTTGTATTGTTACTGTAATGGTGAAAAAAATGTTTTGGATCCCTTAATTTTTTTGACATTATGCTACAATAGGCATATTTAGGGCCATGCCATTTCTTTAACATTTCCATTGTTACAATATATGTGCACTCAACCGTGGTTTAGGTTGCCGACTCCTGTCCTAGGCGAATTCACAGCAGTTGGCATTACACCACTTCAAAAAGCGGCGTATACGTATGCCCGCGGTTGAGGGGTGTATTGGAGCGGTGACGACATGCCGCGGGCCTCCATCATCACGAATAGAGCGGGAAACTGGAACTGTTCCACATATCAATTATGTTAAAATGAAGCACGGGAGGGCTTTGAACTTGCCAACATTATTTTTAACCTGCAGTAATATAATAAATTGTAGTATAATTTCCGGCTTGTCTTGTAATCCTCCGATATAGTCAACTATTTTTATAGTGCCCATTTATATAACTCGTAGTATTTTATGCATATGACTCGGGCGCAACTGGTGAAACATCCCCGTGCGCAACACCCTTTCCCAAATCAAATTCTAAGTAGAAAAGGAAAAGTTTTTTCAAAGTAGTATTTACATTGAAAAATACGCAACATGACGCAGATTTGCAGTGTTTGCCATTTGCATCTTTTCATTAATAAAGATGTGTTTTATGTCTTTCGGAAAAAGGCGCCATTGAGTAATTAGGTAAGTCGTTTCATATTAACAATCGTAAAAAACTCGTAAATCTTTCGTTGTGTTAAACCTATAAAATATTTTTTATTTATTTATTCCTTAGTGTATCTCTGAAAACAACGTTCATAGAAAAATATTAAAAATAAACGAAAATATACATTTTTTCCTTGATTTCAATTTTAGGTAGGTTGATTTCAATTATATTAAACCAATACATCAGTTGTGCCTTTTTTATTTTATTTTAACAGCAGAAATGCAATAGTTCTAATTTAGCCTGTCATTTTGTTATTTTTTTTAGCTGTATTTGTTTCTTATTTGTAAGTTGCATTTTTAATTTACATAAGTAAGCTTAGATTTTTATAAAGTGTTTTTATGTTTGTGAAAGCAATAACAACTAAAATATATACCTAACGACTGGAATATATACAGGACGTCTGGTTTCTGAGAAATAATATCAATTGTAGATAACTTATTAATTTTTTTAATTTCTAATTGTGTTTTATCATGATTCCGAAGCAACCAGAACTATAATTTAAAGCGTCGCCCCGTACCTGCGAAATAGAATATTATATATTATGATATCGAAACAATACGATTAAAAGTAGATAATACCTACATGTTTTCGAGGGCTTAGCAAAACTCAAACCTTAGCTGACCAAAACTGGTATGAGTATATGGACACTACAATGAGTACCTACCTATATACCAAATTTAATATGATAGGATCTCAATATTCTGGTATATATATTATGAGTTCGAGCATTTGGCGAAAGTTAAACGTTAACCAACCAAATTAACCCGCAATAAATTATAGGATGGCAGAATTCACGTAAAATATACCATTGGAAAATAAACATACATATGTTTGAATGTTTGTTGTACCTAAATCAACACTCAATCAGCAGAATGAAAAGGTAACAATTTTATTATGACCAAATATTTGATATGAAATACTTACACATTTTTGAATATTATCTTTTTCAATTTGTCCTGTTTTTCTAACAAATGTACATTTTAACCATTATAATTTATTGTCAAGACACTCCATCCTTACTGATATATTTTTTTCCTGTAACCTACCTAAGTAAAGTTTTTACTAAAGAAAATAAATAAATTATTAGTATCAATATTTTTTAAATAATATCTATTACCTTTGCGTAAAGTGTAAAAGCGGCTTAGACGACCGATCAGAACGACCGTTCGACCCGAACGACACGCCCCAATTCAGTGGTCGCGGTGCCGGCGACTCGTATGCTACCTGCTCGGAAGTGCAGAGGAGTGGGGGCTAAGCGGGGCGGTCAGCTGATCGCTATGGCTGCCAACCTGGAGGAGGGTGTAATTTTTTGTGCGTTTGAAAAATGGAAAGGGGAAGATCATTATTGTGTTAAAGGGTGTTTGGTTTTTATAAGGATTTTTAACAGAATCGCCAATTTGTTTAAAACACTAAAGATTGCCGCAGATGTATTTAGTAACACTTAAGTTGAGCATTTTATTCGTGTTCATGAGTGTTGGTTGGCTGCTCAAATTTTTGTTGCCATAAGATGAACTAAATTTTCTATTTTGATATTTATGCACCTATTTATATATGTATATTATCTCGGCGGCTAAGAGAGATAGACATGAAAGGCTGATGTGAATAATGTTAGTAATTTATATAAAACAAAATAAAAATATAAATAACAAATTTATAATTAATATAAATGTAAAATGAGAGACGCTAATTCCCATAATAATATATCACTCGTATTGTTTCTCGGGCCTCTCATTCGCTCTTTTTAATTCAAGCTTTCACAAAGTTGGTTTTAAATCTTCCTTAAGTTATCATACCAAACAGAAACACAAACCTTTCATTACATTTGAAGCCACCAGAACCAGAATGGCCCAAATGCAAAAGACATTTTTGTGGATATGGGTAACATGGGCCACTGTGATCTAATAATATTGCTTATAATATTACAAGGACAAAACTATTTATATAGCGCCATCTGTGATTTCTTGAAAAAATCAATTTTGGCCCACTCTGGATTTGTAAATAAGGATTTTATATAAAGATTTTTGCATTAAATTTAAAATCGCCAAAATGTCACTTGGGCCACTCTGGTTCTGGTGGCTTCATTTCATCTTCCAGTAACGGGACATATCCAAATTTTATGTTGTGCAGTTCCACAAGAGCACCATGGATTTCAATGACTCCTAGTTCGGCAATTTAGCCTTTGAATTCTTTGTGACCTCCAACAAGCTGTAGTATGGTGATCAAAATACAGGAAATATCTTTACATTCGCTCCGAAACCAACGCAAAGAAACGGTACTTTGATAGTCCAGTCTCAACGTTCTTGTAAAACACAAAAAAAATATTTTTTGATGACCCTGCAGCTTTCCCTGTAATTGGTTTGATGGGAGATCCAATGGTTTGATGGGAGATCCTTTCCCTGTAATTGGTTTGATGGGAGATCAAAATACTGGAGTGAAGGAGACCGATAAGTACGCAGCTCAGTTAAGAGACGAGCCCTTTTTAGCGGCCAGAGAACCCCCCTAATTACAATGCTTCGCACCTATAAAACAACCCCAACCTTGTCATTACTGGTGATAGCAGAAGTAGGTAGGTACTCTCGATCGACTTGCAAATCCTCTGCTACCAGGCCAAGAGCTGCTGTCGTCTGGGAAATTAACCCTTCAGGCCTCGGCCCCTCAGCCGATTGACAAGTTGATGTCCCAAAAAAATTTTGTAAAAATTAATAAAAAAAAATTATTGTGACACTGTCTCACCAAAACATTAATTACTGCCAAACCACTGTACCCATAATTAAAATAAAACATATTAAAATAAGTAATAAAACATATTAAAATAAAACAAATAAAATTAAAATAAAATTAAAACGGGGCCGTCACACTGAATCGTGTTTTGGCCGATATCGGCCAATCGAGGCATGAACCCCTCATGCAGTTTATATGATCTGATATATTATTCCCCATGTGGTTTTTGCTCACTTGCCGTAATACACTAGTTCTTAGCCTTATTTGCTACAACTCGAGATTGCTTGAGGAAAGAGCGTAGGTAGGTATACGATGCCCAAATATTTAGGTAATGGCGTTAGTATAATATACTGACGTTTCTTCGTTATTGACGATAGGACGTTTAGAAAATCGTTCTTTCAAGATCATCGCTTGGGTTTTATTCGGGGAGAAGGAGAGTTATACCTTATACCTTCGCAATAAAGAGATTCAGCGAACTGGCTACCATATTTTCCAAGACCAATTTGCTCCTCCCGCCTACCAATTACAATGCATCATCGGCATAGGCACTAATAGTATAACCCTCAAGCAATGGTAACCATAGAAGGAAATCAAATAACACATTACATAGAAGTGGATTTAAAATCGAACCGTGAAGACTATTTTTACCATCTTGTTTTAGATGTTTCCCTTCAGTCAATCTGTTAGAATAGGTACATCGCGAAGAGAAATTCATAAGCAGCGCTGCACGCAGTTCGACGCCGCGATGAACGATCGGACGGCCAATTATATAGCCGTTGGCTTTTTGAGTTTTGCGTTTCGTCCTGCGTTGTTGTTATTTTTTTTTTTGGTTATTGTTTCTTTCTCGCCGAGATCGCACTCCGTCGACCGGGTGGTCCGATCGTCTCATTAGACCGCCGCGTTTTGCATGCTTTATTTCTCGACCCGTTCGCCTACAATAATTCATTATGTTAAATATTATACGTCGCTTGCTTTGCGTGAGCTTTCGGGGAAGGATTTGTGCGATTCGGTTCGTTCCGGCTTCAGTTAGGACCGCTAATTATTTTTTTCTTATGGGGAATTCAACTTTATATATTTTTATGCATTCTATAGCTAGAAGAATAGGTTAATCGTCTCAGAAATTATTTTACAAAATGATTTTGGGTCACTCTTGACTAGGCAGTGCCCGTTCCGACAAAAAACGTCAATGGTATAAGATATCTATTTAAAATTTAATTTTTTGACAAAATATTAAGAAATTGTTATAGTAAATTGAAAAAAACAAACAAAATAATCATTAAAAATATAAAATCAATCATTAATAAACAAAAAATTTAAAATAATTATAAAATATGAAATCGGAGACTATCGCGGTTATTTTACATTATAAACAAAATAAAAAACGAATTTACCGCTTGAATTTTGTAGCGACGTTGCAGCCGCCATTGTCCAGGGTCTATACCATGGACAACGCCAATTATCTTATTTATAATTATATAATATATATCCAAATAGTTACCTACATAATATGTTATAAAAATAAAAATCTGAATAACTCTTTTTTACATACCTATAGGTTAATGTATATTGTTGGATATGTGACAGTGTGTAAGTTATGTGTGAGTGTAAATGTGTTGCTATTTTTGAAATGTCATGAGGATACATTTAGTTTCCCTTCTTTCTTTACTAAGTAACCACTGAATAAGGCGTATTTTAAGAACCACCTGTGTCAGTCTTGAAATATCAAAGTATTTTCCTAAAATATTGAACAATATCGGAGAAAGGTAATGATAATGGGGTGATCCAAACGAATCTAAACCTAAAATAATATCGGAGAAAGGTAATGATAATGGTGTGGTCCAATGTCTCTGCTTGCGCACGATTGAAATTAAAGCAGTTTTTAAACAATGCAGTTGTCTAATATCAAGTATTTTCGCTTAACGATACAACTCATAACAAAAATATATATTTTTATATATAATATATATATATATATATATATATATATATATATATATATATATATATATATATATATATATATATATATATATATATATATATATATATATATATATATATATATATATATATATATATATATATATATATATATATATATATATATATATATATATATATATATATATAATATACGGATTATCGTTTTTTGTATAATTAAATATTAGTTGTATGTACTTAAGTACTTATTATACCTACCTATATTCGACCTTTCAATCCTGTATTTGCATTATCGCTCAATGGAGATACCGAAGTACACCTTTTATTTTATTTATTTTCTTCCATTCATTAATATGACACCGAAAAATAAAATATTAGTTTCATATATTCCTGATTCTGAGTTTCAGAGAAAAATATGTTAATACAAAATCTCACAATAAATATACTTCGAAAACATTTATTACAATATCTTTAATATAGGTACGTATTTATTATGAAAAATAATATCATATGTCTAAGATACCTCTATTATTTTTATGTTAATTAAAACATACGAGATAAACCTCGTATATTGATAATATTTTGATAATAATTGATTATTCATTATAATTATTGTCGTTTTGCGTATTATGACATTATTGAGCATCTATCGTATATTTTGTCTTACTTTTGGTTATTTTTAGTACCTACCTATTATTTTTACTTATTTAAAAAAATATATAAGTACATTTATATTTTGATTATTATGTTTTAAACAATTACAATTATGGCATACCCAACTGTATCTACAAAATTGGATAAATAAGAGACTATTGACTATTGATATGACGTTTCCATTTGATTTGGATATATTAGGTAATGTGTATAATATTATTTTATTTTTGGCCCTAGCTTTATAATAATATAATTCATCATATCTTTCATTATAGTGTGTAAATGGGTTCTTATGTGAGTAAATATACGCTGAGCGTGCCCAAAATTATGTCATTGGTCGATAAGGTTTGCGTGACGGGTGGTTTTCAGGGCGAACGTAGGGGCCGCCAGTTATGACTCTAAGAATATAATTTATGTCGTAATATTTTTTGAATTATTACCTAGTCATATAAAATCGAATCGAGTGTGTATGTTGTACCTAGTATCCTAGGTAAGGAAATCAGTATCAGGAATATTATTAATAATACGATGCTACGTCTGACGAGATATGATTAGTTTCAAACTACAAATAGTGAAAAGTATGTTTTTTTTAAAATACGTTTATCAATTTTGTGGAGATACGTAAATTTCACCAAGCAGAAGCTGCGGGCGGCACCGATTCCTACACCGTCCAGGACCGGCGTCAAGCCGCGACTGAGCGACATCTGTCCGCAGGCGGCAGCGCCATGCAGCTCCCTCGCCGAGGCTCGCCGCCGAAACGGCCCCATAGATGGCGCAATATTGCCGCTCTTAAAATGCTCGGCGACATCTAACGGCGAGTTGCCCAACTTTTACGAGGCGTTCATTGAAGAGGGTGCTTCGCCGGCTCGTAAAGGCTTCGCTTTTTATTTTAGCGGCCGTTTCCACAGCGATTGCGGCACTGGGGACTCGCTCGCCCGCCTCTTCATACTCGGCACGGATACGTGGGGAACAGACTTTTTATACGGGCTGAGTGGAACTCGGGTTTAATTTTTATTACATGGTGTGTTTATATGGATGCGTAATCTCTCCTAGATATTTTGCGAACGGGCGTGTGTTTTGAATGCTACTTAATTCATACAGGGAACAATCGCCATTGCAATTATTATGATATTTCTAGTTTTAAATGTTTGTGTCTAAAATTATTCAAATACAATTTTTTTCTAAAGCGATCTCGAGTTCGATAATTGTTCTCATTATTCTTGAAGAATTCGTTAGAAGATTTGAGAATGAATAAAATAATAATAAAACCCACGCGGCCCAGTAGCGTAGTGGTTAGCTCGCCTGATCTTACATTGTAAGGTCCCGGGTTCGATTCCCGACTGGGTCACCATTTTCCGTTGGGATCAATTTAACGGAATTGCATTTTCAACTCTGTCGATGAAATGCAATAACAAGACACACACTTACACACATGTTACATGCTGTAACATGGTTAACATGGGGTTGGTTGTAAGAGATTGTCATATGACAATAAACCCGCCCATTGTGAAATTTCACAATGAAGAGTAGAAAAAAAAACTTAGGCACATGGTGTGGAAGGAGATACAGGATCTGATTTGGGAATTCTTTACATTTATAAGGATGTCTCGAATTGCGGAGAGAGAAGCAGGTTTAAATGACAATTTGAGTAGGTAGGTACCTACTATTAAACGCACACCCTGCATCCACATATATCTAAAACTAAGCCAACATCGATCCTAATAAATTGAATAACTTAATTATATCTTAATTTCAGCTAACAATGAAACTTGGAAATATTTTTTTTATAACTGTGAAAAATAAATTATTTGATTAAAATTCGGGCTATGCCCATTCTTAAAATCTTTAAGGGCTATACATACCTACATATGTTGGTGACAATATATACATATGTGTGTGTGTGTGTGTGTATTTCTAGTATGCTTCTCGATGCCCTCGTATTACGAATATTGTGTCTTTTTAGTTTTTTATTTTTATCTTCGCTTAGCCATAACTTCACTAATATCTTCGAGTGTGTCCAGGACAAGAGGATTTTATTGGTGAAAGATTGCGGTCCGATATCAAGGAGCGAGCAATAAAGCGGGCAATATTTCAACCCTTAAGCTAATACCTGGCGATCGGCAAATCCGAGCGCCCGGGCGGGCGTTATGACGAACGTTGTGGGGGAGAAGCGATAAATTAGATTCGAGTTTCTTATAAGCCCCCAGCGAGGGATACAAATCATTCGGATAAGATCTTTTACAAATTTGAATCCGTTTATTTATCGCGTGTCCCTCTCGCGCCCGTGCGGTTGCCAAGGGCCGCTACGAGACGGGGAAGCGCCGTAAATCAACGTTTGTTTTGTGTAATAATTCACGCGCTGCTTTAATATTTTATTAGCCGGTGGGTGGGTTTCTTACTCGGCCACGAATGTCTGGCCGCGACTCCAGGTAAGTGGATATAAAGTCACACCTTTCCCGGGCCGCAGCAGCCAACCGCCCGTGGAGCTTTACTTTGAACGCTGGAAAGGTGTGTCACTTTCCAAACTGCGCACACGAAAAAGGATGACAAGCCTCCATCCATCTAAACTTGGAATTCGAGAAAATATTACCATACTTATAGAAAATTAACAGATCTGTTAAAATAGCTAATATCATAATTTAAAATATACGTAAGTAGGTACCTACCTACATAAATATAAAAATAATTTAAAAAGTTTTCATTTGCAATAGTGCCAAACAAAGACAGTTAGGCAATGACATTAAATTAAATATCAACTCTCAACCAAAAATAAATAACTAACACAAAATATTTGACATTGTTGTTATATATTATTTTGACAATGAATAGTACTTTTTTGAATAGATATTTTTATATTAAATCCAATATTAGGTACCTACCTATTTATTTATTTATTTATTATTTATTTATTTAAGAATTAATTACTATGAAACATTGATTAGCTTATAAAAATAACAGGAACCGAATGGCAAACCCTTAACCTTTTGCTTATTTGTTTCTGTCACCCAACTGGGACTAGCCCGTTCTAGGGTGGACAGGACTCCAAGCCCTACTTAACATATATTAAATATTAAGGACTGTTTCTTTCTTTTCTCACATATAACTTTATTTATATTATTTAATCGAATTTTATATATGGCCGAATATATAATGGAATTTCATTTTATTTATTAGTTATCTTTTAATATTTTTTATTATTATTTTTTTTTTTAAAGATCACATTTTATGGCAATTTAGTGTTATTAGCTTTTAACTAAAACTTTTACATTTGTAAGCAATCAAGCAAACTTGATTGTAATATTAGAGTCCTGTCCACCCTAGAACGGTCTACTCCCAGTTGGGTGACAGAATCAAATAACCAAAAGGTTAAAAGGTTTTTGCCATTCGGTTTCTGTTATTTTTGTAAGCAAATCAATGTTTTATAGATACGGTCGTTATTTTTGAGGGCTATAACTGGAATGAAACATTCTCCGTAGCCAATGAGGGTATTAATGAAGTACATGAATGGTTAGACAATTCTCTACTTAGCCTGAACATACATAAAACTAAGTACCTTACGTTCAGCAACAATAGTAAAGGCCAACCACATTTAAACCATAGACTGACCATTCATGACTGCGACAGAAATACTCAGCATTGCAACTGCACTACTCTAGAAAGAGCACAACAGGTACAATACCTGGGTATAACGATCGACAATAAGATGCGTTGGCAACCACATATTGATAAGCTGGCGATGAAGGTGCGCAAACTCGCATGTATATTCAGGGAAATAAGAGATATTGTGGACCCGAGAACACTGAAAAACACCTACTATGCATTGTGTCAGTCAATACTATGCTATGGTATTATAGGATGGGGCGGTTGTACAAGGTCCACTCTACACCCTCTAGAAGTAGCGCAAAAATGTATTTTAAAAATAATCGCACGTAAACCATATCGATTTCCGTCAGACACTCTTTACATCCAGTCCGGGGTTTTGGATGTAAGACAGCTTTATGTTCGCATGGCCCTAATATATACTAAAAATAAAATGACACCTTATAATCAACGAGTTGTAAAGACGAGAGCAACAAGAACTGGTGATATGTTGGTGCCAAGATCTTACACAACATTTGGCCAGCGCCATTTCACGTTCATTGGCCCTAGAATGTATAACAATCTTCCCGACGCAATTAAAAGTAGTGAGAACACATCCACTTTTAAAAAATCTCTAACGGATTGGTTGTTGGAGGTGGGTAGGGACGGTTTAGGGAAGATGTTGACTGTTGTATTTTGAATGATAGTATTTAGTACTTAGTATTTAGTTTTTCCATGATAATTTTAAATGACTATTATAGGTATGTGAGCGTCATATCAATATGTAATTGATTTATATATGTATATTATTTTAGTTTTTATTTTATTTATTTTGGTTTTATTATTATTTTCGTATAAATATATGTATGTGTATGTGTGCATACATGGATATATATTTTATCTATATATGTATATAAGTATCTATCCATATTTGTATATGCGTAAATATTTGTAGTTTTAAAAATAAGTACTAATTATAGATTAAGTTGACAGTGCACACTTAATATCATCATTAAAAGTCTGCCTTAGAACAGGCCTAGGCCTAGTTAGGCGACTGTGTCAATCATAAAAATAATGTCGCATCAATTTCTTGCTAACATCTTAATCAAATATGACATTAACTTTTCACTAGATGTGTTACTACTAAATAAATAAATAAATAAATAAATAAATAGTAATTAATTCTTGAATATATAAACAAATATATCAATATATCAAAACTATATATTATAGTACCTACGTAGTTATCACAACATGAAATCTAATGCAGGGTAGTAAAAAAAAATAATATTATAATTTCTACATAGGTACGTAGGTCGCTATTTTTTTCATGTTATTGCTGAATTATTTTCTTTTTCTTTTTCTATACACTCGACGACTATACACACTACCCTTAGAGCACATCTATTGAACGTTGGCTTAACTAAAAGCAAGGACTGCCGAATATGTGGCGAAGAATCTAAAAACAGCATAAACATCGTTGGTCACTGCCCAGGCCTCGCCGCAAAAAGACACGGTTTACTGGGACGAGGCTTTCTTGAACCCAGCGATCTGCCCAACTTAAAGGTCAGTGTTCTGCATGGACTGGTAAGCAGTAGCGGGCTACTAGCAGACCACTGACTTAACCACAAAGTGGGTAGTTACAAAAGATCTTATAGATCCAGGTGACTCCGTTTACTACTACTGCTACATACAATTTCTTCTATAACTTTGCTACTGATTTAATCCTGCCAATTTCGGTTATTTCATTTTGCATATTTTTTTCAAGCCATTTAATGAATAGTTCGAAGTTTTAACATCGAAATATTTTTATGATATTGTTTCTTTATGATTTCATTTTATTGTAATGAATGCCACCTGCTAGATATTGACGGTGGAATAATGATTCTATTATTTGGTTATTACAAACTTAGAAAATAAATGAAATTGACAATTGGTGGCGATAACAGGGAGTTAAGAGAAACACAATTTCCTGCACTATCACCATAATTACGACAATAAATATATTTCTATTTCTATTTCTATAATACTAACAATATGGCTATTTATTAGGTAAGTACTTAAGTCTTATATTAACACATATTGTAAAAATATTCAGATCTAAAAATACCATAAGCGTATCTACCTCTTTCAGACGCTCATATCTGCATATTTATTTTCAATGATAAATGAATAAGAAATAATTAAACTACAGTTAACTAAACAAAAAAAAACGATTTAGTAGCAACGCCACCATTACTTCCTTACATTATCATCAGACCCTCCTGGACAGAACATGTGGCCAAATGACTTATTTAGACAAGTCAAACTTGATAAGCTTTTCATTAGCCATTGATGAGTCCCTCTGACTACCTCCTACCTCCATCATCGCACAATCCGATGGGACCATACTATTATATTGTCACTATAGCATTGCATAAGTTTGCAAAGTTTCAAATCGAGACGACAATTAAAAGTGAGGTGAAAAGTGAGTTGTAAGATTTGCTTACAATGTTACAGGTCAAACTAATAAAATCGTGTTAATATATTCACAATTAATTGTACCTACAATTAAAAGTAAATTTTGTACAAACTTTAAAACAGTGAAAATGTAGCAGTCCTGCATACTATGTTATAATATAAATGCGTATCATTCTCATACTGATCTTTTAAAAGAAATTAAGGTATTAATATATACAAAATATAGAGACGTCAGCTTCAAATCCGCACAACATTTGTATAAAAAATATGGCACTACTCAATTTCCCGCTCAATTCATCCAAATGAGTTATTTACTATAGTAATGGATACCGAATGCGATTGACGTAGGTTTCTTGGGACGGTTGAAGAGAGTAGTTAATTGTGTTTAATTTCAAGGCATTAGGGGAGAGTCGATTTACGTGAAAAAAAGTACCCAGCTTTTTCGCTGTAGCATCAATTCGCTTGATTATAATTTCTAAGTTTGCATCGTTAAAAATTACAGAAATATCACCTGCATACACGGTTTTTTCTGCAATCTGTTTTTAAACTCTTAGAAATTTCAGGTATAAATTTAAGAAAATTCCCTTTCTGGCCCTATTTTTTCCTTTTTGAACTACCATGTTTTGTTTTAATTTTTCGGTTATTTAATATTTCTTTTTTAAGATTTTTATTATTATGAGGTACTTACGCTATTTAATAAGGTACTTAAAGTATTTTAGGTTTAAATAATTTCATTGTAGATATTTACATGAAATCTACATATCGAGGGACAAGTGACCTCTAATCGCCTTCGATCACTGACTAGTCCCATCCCAGGTAGGTAGTAGCGAAACGTCTACTAACACATACTCAATTTAAAATTCTTATCTATTGAGAATTAACACTTTATAATAGGAAATACCCAAGATGGTCCAAGACACAGGAGCTGGGGCCTACTCTCCCAAAATGTGTATAAGAATGACTAAACTACAAGGATCGCATGACACAACCTCTCAAGCGGATACATTCGGAATCGTAATAGTGATAGCTAAGGTTGAAAGAAGGCAGATAAAAAATGTATATATTATCAGATAGCCAATCAGTGCAGCAGGCAATACAAAATAAAAGCTACCGATCCACAAAACTTACCAAGAAATGCCACACATTAATAAAATGCATCTCACAAATGAAAATGTTTAGCCTTACTATAGTGTGGCATTTGCCGTTTTATCTTTGCGACTTTTGAAAGTTTGTCTCTTCGTGTATATCATTCAAAACACTCAGATATCTAGTCAACCACGATGAAGAAGAATTGAGGGGTGGGGAGGGGGTCAGTGCGAAGCGAATGGGCTGCAGGAATGCGAAAGGGCGCGAGAGCCACGGGATAAATGGAAAGTCAGAGCCTCCTTGTATCGCCGGAGCCTTCACGTTTTGTTTCAGCGTCAATCCGAATGATAAATGGTATCCGAGATTAAAAGTGTGCCCTACTCCGGCTGGCTGACCTTATCGGCGGCCGATCTTGATTCCTGTGTCGAATGTATTTATTGTTTTGCCTTGTACGCTGTATTATTTACTGACTGTGCTGCCAACTTTTATCACTAAGCATCCACACAAGTACAAAATTACATATTATTATTTTTCATCAAACTTGGTATACAAGTCGTGTTGCTATGGTATGATGATGATGATGATTGACGTCCCCCTAGATGATTGATGTCCGCCTAGTCCTCAAACTTCATCCAAAAAGATATTTGATTTTTGATATACCTACTGGAATTGCACAGCCAGAGAAGTGTATGGAATCGGGGCCAAAATTTTTTTTTTTTTGTAAAATCTTCCGTGGTTTTGACCCCTACTTATCGCGATATCTTATGTTCTCAATCAAGAGAATGGACGTATAGTAAAAGTTCCTCTCCCCGACTAAGGGCATTCTTGGGTGCTTCCGATGTTGTCGTTGCATCCGACCTCCTTATAGGTGGAGAAGATGACATAAAGTCAATTTAGCCAGGGTGGCAGGATAGGAAAGTTATTACCCCTCCGTCGACTATAGCGTGGACCGATAAACTTTGTGAAGCTTATCAGCTGGCAGCCTCGAAAATATGCTGCTTCTCTCAGCCGTGAGCTATGGTGCCTGAGCATCTAGGTATAGCAGTCGTGTCCTACGCATCTCGTCGTCACGGCATTTCATAGGAGAGAGCGTGGGCACGTCTAGCCGTCTCTTTCCCTCCCGCGGCCGTGGCCTTTTTTAAAAGCATTCCCCTGTTTGGCGTAAGGATGGATTTGAAGTCCGCCCGTGATGCATTGCCCGCGCGCAATGGACGCCGCGTCTCCTCACACAATTTCTTCTCCTCTTTTTTCTTCCTTCTGCCGAGTTATCGGATTATTTATGGCGTTCGCGTGTTGGACCTATGAAACGGGCTAATGCCCGCCTTTATTCTGTGTCATTCTCCCACACTATAATGAAAATTTATTTTCTATTTGGACGCCCGATCATAATTAAATTTTAGTTACGCGTTTCACCTTAAAGCGGTTTCATAATAATCTACTAACCAGAGTGGAAGTATAGCACCATAATACAATATATTAATAATAGGTACGTGAAAAGTATCATATAACCAAATATATGATTTAAAAAATAGCGTGCGAGATGAAGTACTTTAAATTTAGGATACAACATCCTACAGCCGACAAGAGAACTACAGTCAGCAGCATACGTCGTGAAGATCCTTAAGGGCGAAGCTGATAATCCTGTCCTGCTTGCGTGACTACTGGTATTTCCTCCTAGTAATTATATCTTTGCTAGATCACACGCACTTCTAGCGGTACCTACACGGAAAGAAATGGTTTCATTGATTTTACAAAACCACATTTGGTTAAATAATTATTCATAAAATTAATCAATAATTAGTAATATCAACTAAACCAGTTACAAAATCGATTGATTAGTTTTACGAAACGGGTTTAAGTTGAACTAACAGTATGAAGTTTGATAAAATTTACAAATGCTTCCGATAGTTTTAACAAAATGTCTTAGTCAGTATTACTTAAGTAAAAGACCAATAAAAATACTTTAAAATTAAACAATTTGTTGTTGGTATTACAAACAAAATTTTGTTGTTTTTACGAAACCTTGAATTTGTATAAACAACTGACAAACATTGTTAGTTTTACTATATGCTACTGTTGAAGTTACGAAATCATATAATTGAAAATTACAAATGTATTTCGTAATATATAAAAAACCTTTAATTTCGTAGTAATAATAGATAAACGGTGTTAATGTTATAATAATTATTTGTCCAAATTACGAAATCATACAATTAAAAATTACAAACAATTTTCATATGTATTATCTGTATAAAAAATTGACACAAAAGGTTAATTGTACAAATAATGTCGCATAATTAAGACATTTTATTTGTTATACATACATTTGGAATAATTTGGTCCCACATATAACTAAATATTAATTTGTACACAACGTTAAAGTCATGAAATTTTAGTGTAAGCTACGTATTTCTCAATATTATTTTTTTTAACGTCACTGATAATGATTTCGTATATTTAATCATAAATATTATTATAAACTACATAAATATTGGTATTTTATAATACTCTATGTTTGTTACTATTACCGAAATATTTTCGTAAATTTTATCAAGAAATATTAGTGTAACCTACACATATAATCGTATATTCTAATATCTGTTGTTGTTTTTCATTACTGATAAAGATTTGGTAAATTGTATAATACATATTCGTATAACCAATATCAACATTTGTATTTTCTAATTTACTATTCTTTGCTATTATTACCAATAATAATTTCGTTAATTTTATTATGAAATATTAGTGAATTCTAAATTAGATTCGTATTTTAATATTAACCTTATTTGTTATAAGTACTGATAATCATTTCGTAAATTTCATCAAGAAGTATTAGTATAACTTACATATACATTGGTATTTTGTAATACTACATTTTTTGTTATAGTTACCAAAAGCATTTCGTTAATTTTATCAAGAAAAATTAGTGTAACCAGCAAATACAATTTGTATATTCTTTTCTATTATTTGTTATAATTATTGATTAAACATTTCGTAAAAATTTTTATACATATTCGTATAACCAACATAAATACTGGTATTTTCCAATATTCAATTCTTTGTTATTATTACGGACAACGGTTTCGTTAATGTTATAATGAAATATTAGTTGAAGCTACATTTAATTCTTATTTTTTTATATTCTAGGCTTTGTTATCATTACTGATAATGATTTTGTAAATGTTATGATAAATATTTGTACAACCTACATAAAAATTGGTATTTTGTTATAAGAAATTCTTTATTATTATTACCGATAATGAATTTGTAGATTTTATTATGAAATATTAGTATAAACTACATTCATATTGGTATATTGTAATACCCTTATATTGTTACAGTTAACAAACCCATTTCGTCAATTGAATCACAAATATTTGTACAAACTTCATAAACATTAGTATTTTCTAAAAATCATTATTATTACAAATACTTAATGATTTTGTAAATTATTTTATGAAGTTTTAGTAATAAATACATAAACATTGGTATTTTGTAATACTCTTTTTTTTTGTTACAGTTACTGGAACCATTTCGTAAACTTTATCAAGAAATATTAATATAACCTGCATAATGTAACCAACACAATCGTATTTTCTAATGTTCTATTATTACTTTCCTGTTCAAGGAAAGTATTATAGACGCACTTCTGTGTGTGTGTGTGTATTCTCTGACGATAGCGCCGAAACGCTTCATCCGATTGAGCTGAAATTTGGCAAGCAGACATCATTTGGTCATGGCATGAGCTGATTGTGATTGAAATCCTTCCACCAGGGTTGGCTCCAGACGAGGGAACTCCTCAACGGTCAACAGCAAAGACCCAAAATTTTGTATACGTATTCATTTATGATAGCAATTTCCAAGTTGCACCATGACATGGCTGATGTACCCTGGGTTGGCTCCCGACGAAGGAACTTCTCAACGGTCAACAGCAGGGACCCAAAAAATTGTATACGCACTCATTTATGATAGCAACTTCTAAATTCAACCATGACATGGCTGATGTGTACCCTGGGTTGGCCCTGGGTTGATGTGACCCAAATTTTTTTATAGGTACGCATTCATTTATGATAGCAACTTCTAAGTTCCACCATGACATGGCTGATGTACCCTGGGTTAGCTCCCGACGAGGGAAATCCTGAACGGTCAACAGCAGAGACCCAAAATTTCGTATACGCATTCATTTATGATAGCAACTTTCAAGTTCCACCATGACATGGCTGATGTACCCTGGGTTGCCTTCCGAAGAAAGAACTCCTCAACGGTCAGCACCAGAGACCCAAAAGTTTGTATACGCATTCAATTTAAATAGCAACTGCCAAGTTTCACCATCACCATAACATAACATGGAAAATTCGAAAAAGTCGAAAAAGTCATTGATTGACTGATAGATTTTATTTATGAAATTAATATTCAGATGAATTAAGTCCCTGGCTACTTAACAGAAAAGTCTTCGGGTGACACAACCGATTTTTTTAAATAATTACTGATAGACTCTAGATTTCTTAACATTTATAATACATATTCGTTTAAACAAGCATTTATTATATATATTTTATTTAATATATATATATATATATATATATATATATATATATATATATATATATATATATATATATATATATATATATATATATATATATATATATATATATATATATATATATATATATATATATATATATATATATATATATATATATATATATATATATATATATATATATATATATATATATATATATATATATATATATATATATATATATATATATATGTATATATATATATATATATATATATATATATATATATATATATATATATATATATATATATATATATATATATATATATATATATATATATATATATATATATATATATATATATATATATATATATATATATATATATATATATATATATATATATATATATATATATATATATATATAGGTACATATACCTATCAATCTAAAAAATATATTAATTTCATCAATATAATAAAAAAATCAATATAAATTTATAAACATTTATTTCATTTCAATTGGTGCATAGGTGCATAGATGACTGCATAGGACTTATTTAAAAGTAATATTATTACAAGTATATCTTTTAAAACAGAAGCAATCAACTGATGTGCAGTTTCTTTTTGACATACAAAAATTATGTATCTCCATGTGCCACTATTTAATAAAATCTCAAAAACTTCTTTTTGCGTTACAACAGCAAAGAAGTTTCTTATCCAGTATACCTACCTACTTAAAAAGGATCACTGTCTTGAGAAACAACTTTCGTGCTCAGTCACATAGATACTCTATTTGCGGAGCCGTCCTCGCGAACCAACCAAGGACGGTGGAGTCTGGAGTTCTTCTTTTTATGATCCATGCAATAGTTTTTGACTTATGGTCGTTTTCCCAAGAGCGTCAATGCCACAACTCTATGGATGCACCATTTCAATACCTAGAACAAGATCTCTGAAAATCTCAAAGCGACAATGCAACATTTTGTGTACGAAATTAAATGTTTACATTTACTAAAGTAAATTTGTAACTTCTACATATCTGTATTAGTTAATGACACGTGGCAGACACGACACGATTCGAGTGTTGCTAACTAACTAATAAATGCCTTTTTTTAAGATAAATATTATCTTGAAATCTGCCAGCTTTATATACCTACAGTAGCGAGCACAGAAATCTTTCCAGACTGAAAATATCAGTTTTTTTTAATGTTTTTTGTTGTGATTTCTTAATAGCTCCTTAGTCCAAATTATTAAGCAACACTGTTTAAAGATGATAATACACAAAAAAGTTCCTATTTATTGTCAAAAAATTTCAATGTCAAAAAAATCTGGTTTTCCTTTTATATATTCGATACGATGAACTGTCAAACTCGTAACTCGCGATACACATCCTCCGCGAAAAATACTTCTATAAATTCGTAATCAATCGCTACTTTAATAAATTGTGAGTCTATTTACGTTCTACAGTGATACCACATCTGTGAAAGTGTCTGCAACTCTGCAGCCTTTACGGGTTCAGCAGCAGTGGGTGGCTGACATAGGCCCCTCCTTTGAACTTTAAATCAACGCTTCATTCTAGAACTGTCTCGTGTGACTTATAACTGAACTGCATGTTAAGACGAAGCCCGAAGAAAGCAGCGAGATCGGCGCAGCGGTTTGAAAGATATAATCCATTTAACATCGAACAAAAGACGTGAGGTTGCCTTGTAAAATATCCCCTAACTAACGGCATTTCTGTCCACCTGGTATCATCCACATATAAAGAAACCGAAAGGCGCCATTCATCTAAACATTAGAATATCTTTGTGAACAGTCACGCATTTTCGTTTCAACAAGATCCAAAAACCATTTAAACGTAAAGTTACATAACGACTTTTGTCTAATTTCATGGAAACGAGGATACGAAGCATTTTCATTTTAATTTTTGGTTTAATATTAGGCGGTTGGCGAGCTCAAAAAACGTGGATTCATTCGAAATTTTAAAATACATTGAAATCTCATTCTATATTGAGGATCAGTCAATGTGATTATTTATTGTTTTTGCTTTTTTCGTTTCTATCGAAGACATTTTGTTTTGCAAAAGGATAAGCTTGGTTTTTGAGATGTGGATGAAATGCGGATCATTCAACGGTGGCAAAGGGAAACCCATTAACGCTACATGTAGTTTCGAAAGTGGTACACATCCATAGGGGGAGACGGGGCAGGTTGGTACACAAAAAATCAAACTCATATATTTTAAACAACAATGGTTGAAATATTCCACTTTTCTTGCATCGATATGCCATAACTACTCAAGTCAATAAAACCAACAACAAAAAACATGAAGGTTTAAAAATATATAGAATATTAAGGTTTTAATGAAAAATGGGTTTTGTGTCATTGTGCCTCACCCACGGGACACAATCGTACATTAGAAGGGACGCTTTGGTACTAATAGTTAATTATATGACAATGGTTAATAAAAACCAAAATCTGTAGCTGAAAAGTAATTTTATTATTTTAACAATAATCAGCCTCATAATTCTCACTTATAATCTCAATTGGATAACAAAACTAACAGTTTTGGTAGGTTTCGTAAACCAATTACATAACTTAAATAGTGTCTTTGTAAACAAAATCAAACAACCTTAAAAATGTTAAGAAAGTTTTGCAAATTATTAACATGAAAAATATAGGAACTCCCTTTACGGAAAATTGTTTGATTCTGGAAACCTCAGTTTGATTTCTGGAAGTCGATTCGGTCTCTAAGCGGTATAAATTTCCTGAAAGTCTCGGGTGCACAGCCCTCCGTCCAGCTATAACTCTTAACTCCCTATCTCGGAAGAATTAACTGTTATTGTAGAATTAGCTGTTCCATGGGAACCAAACATCCCAAAAGACCACGAGTTCAAACTAAATAAATACCATGATCTCGCAAATGCCGTCACCCGGAACGCCTTCACAGTTCACCTTCACGCGGTGGAAGTTGGTGCTCGTGGCCTGCCAGCCAAATCTCTGTTTCACCTCTTTAAAGATCTTGGTCTCTCCAGGAAAATAATCAATTCCTTCCTAGAAAAATTATTTAAAACCGCGATTACCGCATCTCAACTTCTATCTTCTTCGAAGGGGGAGTGAATAGGTGGTCAGGTGAACGCTCACATGTGGCAATACAGCTGTCCTAAACCTACCACTGCCGGTCGTTCCGGAATCCACCGCTCACCCCCCAGAAGTGTAACAAACTATATAAAACCCAAGTATAACCTCCAGTCTGGCAACACTTAAATACGTACCTGTGTCAACTTGTTTCCCCGCATTCGCACCATTATTTCATTCGCGCGCGAGTGCTCTAAAGTGATCATTACCTTTCTGGCGGACAGCGATGGATAATGCGAACCCCACAGAGTCACAAACTCTCCTAAACCTGATGGTTGAATGGGGCATCAGTCAAGAAACGATAGACGTTTTTAAAGGTAAATTTTTCAAAGTATTATTTTGTTTCGTTTTATTCTAGTATGAAAAGAAGGAACAGAGAGAATTCGGTATAATTGCAGTATAGATATGCAAATATTATCTTTTTTCAATATTTGGGCATTCAAGATCTGCGTCTCGGATCTGCCTACATATTATTATCTTTTTAGAATAGCCATCCATGTCAGTTTTCTATATTAAAAAAAATCAGGTAAGTACTTAATCCACGCTATTATACATATTTAAAACTGTATTGCAGGAGACATACCACATCCCAGCATCTTCTTATGGATCCGGACAATATATACCGGCAAAGGGAAAATTAATTGATAGATATTACAATCAACTGCGCCTACTCCGTCAAGCTGGGGTGCTGCCTGCCTATAAAAAAGGAAGATTGCTGAAGAGCAACAAGTTGGCAAGTATTTCTTTATATATTACTATACTACAGGATGATTTTGTATAGCTACAGGCCATATCAGAAGTTGATTCTGTTCACGAAACTGAACAACTTTGGTTCTACGACTTTTCGTTTTTTTTTTAAATATCGACTCGTACATTTTTAAAAAAAAATCTTCTAACCCCTAAAAATGTGTGTGGTCAATGAAATTAGTTTCTCGAAAAGCTAAAAGTTTTAGAACAAAAGCTGTTCAGTTTCATTTGCAGAATCACCTACTGAATTAATTATTAAAGACTTACAGCTACTTAAACAACCTGTACAGGGTGTGTTTCTTCCTCTATTTAGGAGAATGTTCTGTAGATCAATCTGAATCACTTTTAATTTATACTCTTTTCTATCCTATATTTATTCTATATTTCTTAATTTAATCACTTTTAATTAATAATTAAAGAGCGTGCAAGAAAAAGAACCCTATTAGGGTGACTTCGTTCTCTTACCATCTGTCTGTCTGTATGTCTATCCATCCGTTTGTTCGTCCGTCTCACGATTACGTAGCTTTACGTTTTATACTTACAACTTTTATATTGTGCAGTAATGCTGAAGAATCGATCCATCAGATAAATTAACTTTGAAAAAATACAAATAAAAATAACCGTTCAACATGTTGCCCGAAGCGAGAGTTGAACCCGCGTCCTTGAGGCGGATCGATTCTGCAGTGTTACTTCATAATCTAAAAATTGAATCGATGTAACTGCCTAATAACAAATTAGAGCCTTAGTGCCGGCAGAGATTTAGAATATCTATGTACGTTCTCGACTACCCATGGTCGCCCCACTTCTCATACTTTTTCGCCCATTATCAATTTTAATTTATAATTTAATCCTTAACAGTAATTGTACAATAGGTAGGTATGAATTATACGAGAGACAAAGTGATTGAATATACATAATATATCTATTTTAAGCTATTACAATATTTTGAAATTTCAGATGTAGCATTAGACGACAAACAAGCCGAAGAAACGTGGACGTGGTTGAAATACAACAGAGAACCATGGACGCTTGTAGAAGAAAAGTGGACTCAGTCTTGCGATTATAGAAAAAGTAAAATATGTGAAACCAAAAAAACGCTAACGGATGTATTCACTGAATGGCCGTGTCTTAAACAATCTAATGGATACCGACTAGTGAGTTATATCCCTAATCTAATAAGTATCTTTGAAAATGTATGAAACATGTCTTTTCATTTCAACTGAATTTATTGACTTAATCCCTGCTCATTTTAATTTTAATCAGGATAGAGTTCAGTGGGTTGAATATCAAAGTATCCGTTATGTTATCGATAGCATCTTAACTATACCATCTGAAACTGAATACTCTTTTTATATAATAAAACATATCTTGGTGTCTGCTAGTGGTGACACGACTTTCATATGTTTAAAAATTCCTTGTATAGGATACAATGATCATTTACTAGCATATCAGCTGGAAACTTATACCCAAACAAACGAATGGAAATTGATTTATTTAAAAAGCATTTTTCTGTATCCTTCTTTTTGTCATACACTCTCCGGTGGTAATAAATATTTTAGATTGAAGTGTATTTATACCTATCTTTAAAATTATGTTGTAGCTTTTAGATACGTTTGTAAGTTGATAAGGGTTTTTTTTAAATAATTAAAATATTATTAGGTATTTTTATATTAAGGTATTTTTTTAATAACTAAAATACCTAATATTTTTTTATTGACATTTGAAAAAAACGAGACACCGAATGGACGAAAAAACCTAAGTCTCCATTTTATAAACCATAGTTTGTCATATGTCATTTAGTTAGTTCCGTGTCTCGTTTTTTTTTTAATTTTTGCAAAAAAATAGACAAAACCCAAAAATTGATTTAGGTTCCTTAGTCTGCCGAATCTTTAATTTATAATTGTAGGTCCACCAAGTGTATTGTAATCTTGCGTAATTGGTATATTGAAATTCTCTAAATTACCTTAAAATTGCTTTGTACGAGTTGGATAACTAAGTTGGGTTTTGTAAATGTTAAAAAAATGTGTAGGTATTCAGAATAATAATTCATAGCTCACCCTAAATTAGGCTAAATTAGGTTATAAGTTTTATGATTATTAATAATTAATAAATGTTTCGAATTTTACTTGTTCTGTTTTATTATTATTATTTAGCACCATACTCTATTTTATGATAGATTAGAAATAATGAGTAAAGAATCAAGGATACAAGTTATAGTAATTATAATTTCTTTTTATTTAGTGTAAGCTTTTGTATAATTAATTTGAAATTGTTAAAAGTTTTGTTTTCAACTGAATTGTATTGTAACTTTAATCAGTATTTTTGGATATATTTTAAAAATAAAATGTTGTATATTCGAAACTTGTTCCTTAGTTCGTCTTGTATCTTTTCTACACTAGGAATCCACGTTATGTTTGCCTGATAATTTCTTGTAAATTTAATGTTTAGTTTTCCTATAATAATTTATGTGAAATAATTTTTCCTACAATTATAATTTTTTGACTGTTAGTAACTTTAATCTGTATTCGGGGGTACAATTTACTAATATCTAAAGTTTAGTAGAGTTTAATCAATTTTTTAGTACAACTTGCTAAACATAATGTGTAAACGATGTAAGGTTATTGGTAAAAATGCATGTGTCATAATTTGCAAGATTGAAAATATTTACAAGTATTTGTTTAAATATTTTCTTTAAAAAATAATTGTAAATATTTACAATTTTGTAAATTACTTATGATACTTACATAAATATTTTACCAATAACCTTACATCGTAAGAATATTTTTGATAGTAAGTTTATACTAAGAAAACAGGTCAAAATCTACTAATTAATATTAGTTAAATATACCACCGAATACTGATTTAAACTTGGAAAAAATAATAATAATTTATCGTAAATTTGACAAATTTGTTCACGTAAATAGTACGAAAATTAACAGACAAATATATCCTGGGATTTTAGTAAAAGGTACGAAAGTACTAAGAAATAAGTTTGGAATATACAAAACTTTATTGTTAAAATATACCCAAGAATAGTGTTGAAAGTTACAAAACTTTACAGTTAAAAACAGTAATAATTCTTCATGCTTTTGACAAATAATTCCAAATAAATTATACTAAACCTTACATTAAATATACAAAGAGATTGTTAGTCAAATATAACCAGGTTTCTTAGTAAAAGGAACGAAATGTACTAATAAATATGTATGGAATACACAAATGTTTATTAGTACAATATACTCAAGAATAATGATTAAACCTACAAAACTTACTGCTTGAAAACAGTAATAATTGTTCGTAATTTTGACAAATAATTTCTAATAAATATTACTACTACATACATTAAATGTACGAGAAATTATCAGTTAAATAAAAGAAGGATTCTTAGTAAAAGACACGAAATATACTAATAAATAAGTATGGATATACAAAACTTTAATAGTAAAATATACCCTAGAATACTGATTAAATCTACAAGAATTTTGCACTTGAAAACAGTACTAATTCTTCGTACTTTTAGCAAATAATTTTAAATAAATTATACAGAAAAATTAATTAAATATACAAAAAATTGTTAATCAAGCTTAACCAATATTATTATTTAAAGTGACGAATAAATAATAATGGAATGTACAAAACTTTATTAGTAAATATACAATGGAATACAAATTAAATCTACGAAAAATAGTGGTTGAAACAAATATTATTAATCGTAAATATTTCATAAATTGTACAAAAACATTTATTGGATTAAAAAAAATATATCAGTAAAGTATATCATTTATTCCAGGTAAAATTGATGACTCGTACTAAGAAATATACTAAAGATTATGAGTAAAATATACCCAAGAACACTGTTAAACTTACAAAATTCTTACCTTAAATTTAACTAATCTCTTTATTAACTTTTAAAGAAGTTGCATATAAATCTTGATTACTTTAATCGAGATTATCTTTAAAAGAGACTAAATAGTCTGTCATATTTACTTCGTATATAGAGAAAAATAATAAAAAAATATCGTTATAATAACATTTGAGTTTTGTAAAACTAACCAACTGATTTTTCATAAAGTCAATCAATAATGTAAATTATTTGTACATTTTAATGAATTAAGTTTGGTAAATGTTTTGTACATTTGACAAATGTCATTTTGTATATTTAAGTAGAGTATTTATTAAAATTCCTAAGAATTAGCAATTAAAAGCAATTGAAAAGAATTGGTAAAATCAACCAATTTCTTCGTGAGGCCTATAGTTAAGGTCGGCGTTGGTTGGGATAACAAGGAATTTTGTAAATGCAATCAAACATTTCTCTCCGTGTACCGTTTCGCGGGTGAAATTAAATGTAAAAAAATGACAAATAAATATATTAAAATTAATAAAAAGCACGACAGCCGTTACAAAAATTGAACTACTGTATTTATAATACAGTATAGAAGTTATGGTGGAATAAAGAAACGGAAAATATACATAGATGATCCCTGAACCCACATTACACTCCTTTTTTGTTGGGCAATCGTGTAAAAATATAAAAGCTAGAAACATAAAAAATAGGCGCCCGAAACATCTATCTGATGGAATGCAATTAATTGAATTTCTCTCAATTTATTTATCCAGTCTTACAACTACTACCATATAGGACCAATTAGAAATAAAAACTTGAAATGTTAATTGAGTAATTAAAATATATAGTATAGGGTTGTTAACCTTGCAAGTAAATCTTGGTATTTTGGGATACCATTTTATGATACGAGTTCCTACGTTCCTCTCTCGTTTTATTGTAAAATCACTGTGTCACCAATGCCTTAAATCTAGGATGATTTAGGTTCATGTTTATGATTCACGTCAACGAGGTTCACGTTAAAAGCAAATATTTCAAAAGGCAGAAATCAGTAAAAAAATGTGCTAGAAATACTTATTTCAAATGTTTCTGTCCATAAGTGGTTTTCAGATTTTTTTTTTTTGGTTTCTCCGGTGTTGATTTCTTGGAAAGCCTATCTTGCAATTTATAGCAAATTAAATGATTTTCGTTTTCTATTAATGTTTCAGCTTGCAATGTAAGTACATTGGTAATATATTATTATGTATAGCAATCGAGTATCAATATGCCACAGATGAACTGTAATCAAGAGCGCACCGCAGTGCAGTATGGTCCGGTAATACATCACCAGTAGACAGCCCCCTCCCCTCCGCGCAGCCGACGCTTGGCTACCATGGCGCGCGGGGGGTGGGCGGTGAGCAACTAAAACATGGCGTATAACGCCTCTTGATTTATGACCATGAGCCAAACTTCAGCTTACCGCCGGCGTGCGTCTGTGTGCGTGCGGGATTCGATTGCGACCCCGCGCGCGTGTGAGTGCGGCGCGTCGGTGCACGCGTTTTTTCTCAACTATGCAGCGATGTAGGTATTGGGAGCTGACGCATACATGCAGGCCTGCGGATCATATTGATATGAGGAAAAAATGCAGCGAAAGGGTGCTCTACTTGAGAGTTTTTTTTGTTGGGAGAGCAACATTTTGTTGGGAGAGCGGGAAATCAAGGCTAAATAAGTTTTCTAAAATAATCGACAACATCGCTCTGGTTCTATAAGAGTCAATTTATTCGTGAGTTAAATTGATGATGCGCTGTAGATTTTTGTATCTCACTATCACATCTCACTAATGAAGCATCTGCAGGTGTAAAAAGCACGCCCTGAACAATGCTGGGAATAACTCAGTTTTGCATAGTCCAAAAGAAACCAATGCGATAGGTATTGTATCTCATCGGGGCCAATCTCTCTATATCTTTCGCCCGAAGGGAGCGAATTACCATTATTCAAATACACTAATTGTTCGAGACCACCATTATCCCGTGTATTTTAATTAAGCCCCCCGTCCGCCATATTGAGGTAGTAATTTGTTTCGCCGCACGCATGTAGCGGCCGGGCAAAATAACAGGCACAAGCTACCTGTCTTGCAGAATATACAGACCTCCTCGGCTTCATTACGCTAACCGTTCTATATGGAAGTTTGTAGAGTAAATAGCCCCCTCGCGCCGCATGATGTATGCATGTAAAACGCAATACAGTAAATAATATTCATCTCGCGAAAGACCACCCAGTAAGGAGGCGATGCACGCGTATATTTGTTGCATCTAACTATACGTTGTTGGTAGCCTAACCTAGCTGCCGCAATGGTACAGTCAGTCGAATCATCCCTGAACTCATCACATCATAACCTACATCGGATAGTAGCACTTCAATAACAAATATGCATTGCAATGACAAGCGCTCACTATATATACATACACAGATACAATGCGATGATATATATGTGTAGCGTTTAAAAAGAAGGTTTAGCGATGATAAAGATAGAGGAACCTTTCTTACCAATAGGAAAACTTCCAGTCCTACACTGGGCAGCGGCGAGAAGCTGAGGAGGAGACAACGTGCTCGGTCTGGTAATGGTAAGGCTGGTAAAGCTGGAATCCCAGATAATTCTAGCACGAAAAAGAATACAGGCCATGTCCTGTATTCTTTCTATGTCGTTCATGATAATGATCAGGTCTTATTTTTTACAGAATTATCGCACAGACCAGCATAAACAACCGACTAAAAAGTGTGAACACGAAATTATTAGATAGTGCGATATCTCCTGTATTAAGTGTGACAACAAGTAAATATATTGAAAGAAATTAAAACACGACGGCCGTTACAAAAAGCAAACTATTGTATTTATAATTATATTTTTTTACGGTTTTCTAATAAATTATTTGTAGTTTATGTATTTATCCATATATGTACCTACATATCTATTTTTGGAATGTCATTAAATACTATTAAGACAAATCCTTGACATTAAACACGATATATTTACGTTAATTTATTGACATTTGGAGATTTAGACATTTAGGCAATTCTATCTAGCTATTTACTTGATATTTTGACAGTTAAGGTAGGTATTCTATGACACTCTGGGTGACATAATGGTTCTAACAATACCACATATTTTAAAATCAGTTTTGAGCGTTTAAAAGTTATAGTGGAATAAAAAAACGGAAAATGAATCTTGCTGTATGAATCCTGCACACATTACACTCCTTTTTTGTTGCCAGTCGTGTGAAAAAAACCTGGGTACAATATACTATAGTGTCAAAAGAATTAATTAATATGGTCAGTTTGCTCAGTAGCCAAAATCGCGACTGGTTGTATTTTGTGAACCATCAAATTATTGCTGTTTTGTGGGGCTGCAGTAAACCAAGCGAAACGTAGTCAAATTGATATATTCCCTCTGAAACTTCTTGGCACATTCCTTTAAATCTGACTTTTTAACTAAAGATTTTATTACCTTAATATTTTTACTTGCGGTTAACAATGGCGGATTTATCTGCTGGGGAGGTGCGTGGTAAACAAATCCTAATCTACTGAAAAAAGCTTAAAAGGCTCTTCAGAGGAGTGAGCGAAAATCGTGTCATAATATTCGTATTACAAAGTTTAGTAGGACTTTATTCGAATATTTTAATAACCATTGTTTTTTTTTAATTTATTTTATTTTATTCTAGATGTGATTAGATTTAGTAATAATTTCAGTACCTCTCTGATGTACAATATTTGTCCAATGTGATGGCAACATTCGAATAAACTTAATAATTAGCTAATCTTGTAGTAGTTGTAAGTTTAAATACTACCTACATGAAATTAAAAATTATTCCTAATCTCTAAAATTGAACCTAGCCCAAGCCTTTGACACAGTAATTCTTAATAGCCTTTTATTTGTAAATGACTTTTTAAATTATATACATATACATAATATAACATAATCTTATCAGGTTTTTAGGGTTGGTTGGAAGAAATTGACAATATGACAATAAAACCGCCCATTGCGAAATTTCACAATAAAGAGTTGAAACAAACCAACAAACAAAAAAAATATTTCAATCATTTATTTCAACATGCAACAAACACTTATTTTGATATCATTTTAACTTCATTTTTATAAAAACCGTAGTTATTGTAATAATGCAATTTCAATTTAAATTCAAATTAACATTTTACATAATATCTAGTAATGGAAATATAGGTAGGTACTATAATAGTGGTGATTATATTGTTATTTTGATTAATATGTTTAAACCTTTATTTTTATCGTATTTCTTTCACTTGTCTACTTGTGAAATCAAAGTGTATTTAATTATAGTTAAAAATGTAGGTACATCTTATAGGTAAACGGTAACACATTAAACAGTAACTCTTTATTTTGTACGACCTACTTACAGTTCGTAATAAAATTTATAATTTTATATTTAATAATCGTCGTTTTGCTTCTAGTCTGTTAAACAAAACTATTGTATGTACCTACCTACGCTACGTTGGTACGAAGCAACGTTAATAACAGCGATCGGCGAAAGCTTCGTCTGAATGTATCGGTCTCGGGCGGGCGGGTCGTCCCACTGGCGCGGCGACCGCGGTTTGAGTACGATACTTGATGTTTGTTTACGTGTTGAAACGTGTGATTACTGTGCGGTGGCGATAAACAGTGTTTTGATGCTAATTTGCCGAGTGGGCGCACTTGAATCTAATCGTGCGCCGCTCTCGACGTTTGAATAATTCACAACACTAATAGTTTTCGAGCGAGTTTAAACGATATCGATACCATTAATTAGAGCGGAGTCCGGCGGGTTGTTAAAATTCGAGCTTCTTCTTCGGATACAATTAAATCTTAGATTTATGCGACATTTTCAGTATTGCCAGGAGGCGGAGAAGCATCGTCGGTCGTTTCGTCGCAAGAAAAATCTTTCCCGGGAGAAAAGAGCTGGATTAAAATTAATAAAGTCTCGGCGGCGTGACACCGAGCGAAATTGAATAATTATGTAGATGTTACAAGGGCCGGTAGGGGAAATAACGAATTGCGACAAATTGGCTGTTCGTCCTCTCGACTAATGTAGTCGCTCATATTCAAGCGGCTTCGCTTGGCAAGCTATTCCTTTGACCAGGAGTTTGAGAGAATGTCTGTATCTCTAAAGTCTGATAATAAAAGACGTGTCGGACACTGTCGCAGTTATTTTCGTGAACCATCAATCGTATATACCATAACGAAATTACATTCTCCATATTATCAACAACGAATCCACATCCATACCTGACCGAGGCTCGTCAGTTGCCTGTATTCGTGGTAGTACTTTGTATTGCTTCTGGACACAGTAGGTATACCTGTGCCCAATGAGTACCCAAGTATCCGTTGGGCACGGGTTTTCATAGGTAAACTGGGTCGTAGCCCAATATATGTGTCTCGGTATCATTCTCTTTCAAATTTTATATTCTAAATATTCGTGTTCGATTATTGTAATTATGATTGTATTTTGCACCCTTTTCATAAAGACATTAACTAAATTTAAAGTCGCGTAGGTTTAAGTTTTTGAGGCACATATTTGGAATCTAGGATATTTTTTTAACAGATATAATTCTTTTTGAAATTGGACTTAGTTCATTCGGATTTGATAATTACTCTCCGAGATATGCTCTCATTTATGGAATAGTCTTAGGTTCACATATTTTGTCAGTTTGCGATATTCGGCCGACACTATTGCCGGCGCATTACGTATATAAGCGTGGTCTTCCCTCATTAAGTTGGTAGACTGGAAGATATTGCTGTAGTGTAGCAATAAGTCCGCCATTGTACCTTATTTTATTGTGCAATAAAGAGATTTTCATTTCATTTCATTTCATTTCATTAAAATAAGACATTTTTCATTTTTAAGCGAGTTATTTAAATTTGAAATTATTTTAGCAGATCATGACGCCCCACTCCCATTGCCGCCATTGCCTTCCCGTACTTAGCATTGTTTTTAAAAACCTTTTCACTTCAAAATTTTAGAATCTTTTTAACACTTGCTTAGAATTGAATTATTTAACGTATTGTCATATCTACGTGCATATCGGTGTAACTTAAATTGTGCCAATTACCACAAAATAATTTATTACTCATATTGCCGAAAATACATCCGGAAAACCAAATCTGGATATTTCAAAACGATATTGATGGCAATATTTCTGGATTTTCGGGATTGTATCTCTATCGTCATTCCTTTTCCTATGTGCAGCCAATGGCATCGAGATCAACGTGGGATCAATCGGAGGAAACTGTCGATAAAAGTGCCGGTCACGTTTCGGCGTGCCGCCCACTAATCGTGTTATTATTTTGTGATGTACGCGAGCGAGAGCGCGCCGAGGCCCGCAATCGCGCGCAAACTGAATCGCTATTCATCTTGCGAACGTTCGTTGTTTGTGCAACGAGATTTATCGCTCGGATATTTCACTAGCTCATTGTTCTCGTACTTTGTTGCCGCGTTACACCGGCAACGGACTAGCTTAATCGCGAGTTACGTTGTTTTGACTTGAACAAGGTGGATACGATAACATTTTTTTTCAGTTAGATAGCTAAAGTTAGAATAATAATCATAAAAATAATTATAGGACACATTTATTTGGTGCATTTTTGGTATATGGAAGTATGTAGTCGCTGCAAATAGACATGGAAAAATGTTGAAATACTCGCTCTTCTATTTCGTGACTTATATCTATCACTGCTCTCATATCTCACTTAACAGTTCTTCGAACCATTAGGTTACCACTTAACTTGCAAAGTTGTCACAAAAGAAAGTTAATACCAAAATTGATTTAAAAACATAAATGTATCGATTGTGACCACTGATCTATACCTACGTGAAACGTAACACTTTTACTCAGCCGCTTTATATAACACATAAAGCACAGCTGTATGCTGTACTTACAGTACCTATGTTTTTTTATGGTAAGTACCTTTAAAAAGATGAAACAGCCAGTGATTGGGAGCCACATTAAGCTCCTAAATCTCTAATATAGCGCCATAAGAAATACGCCAACCACCGTATCTATATCCACTCGGATAGCAAGGCAGCTCTTATGGCACTAGCCTCGAATACCTACTATTAATTCAAAGCTAGTGCAAAACTGCGTATCACTACTGAAATCCCCGGGCGAAATGAACAGGGTAATTTTACTAAAACAACTTTTTACTAAAACTTGTACCTATATTTGTAAGCAATCAAGCAAACTTGATTGTAATATTAAAGTCCTGTCCACCCTAGAACGGGCTAGTCCCAGTTGGGTGACAGAAACAAATAAGCAAAAGGTTAAAAGGTTTTGCCATTCGGTTCCTGTTATTTTTGTAAGCTAATCAATGTTTCATAGTAATTAATTCTTAAATAAATAAATAAAATTCTAAGATGGGTTCCCGGCCATGCAGGAATCGAGGGAAATGAAAAAGCCGAGGAACTTTCTAAGACGGGAGCAAAGGGAACGTTTTACGGCCCTGAACCTTGCTGTGGCGTACCAAAAAGCCTTGCAAACCTAATTCTCAAACAAATATGTTTAGAACAATCCGTCAACCCCTAGAACAACACGCCAGGGTTGAATCAATTCAAAGCGCTTATTAAGGCCTACGACCCTAAGACGGCCCGGAGGCCTTATCGCTAAATAGGAACAATCTACGCATACTGGTGAGGTCTCTCACGGGGCATTGGGGCCTCAACAAACACATGTACAACCTCAAGCTCCGAGACACAAAAATATGCAGGTTCTGCCAAGGGGCAGAGTAAACTTCCCTGCACCTCGTGTGCGAGTGTGGCCCGCTGATGCGTAAAAGGTACATCCACTTGGGTGGTCATTACCTCCAACCTTAGGAGGTAAAACAATCTTTCGCCAAAAGCCTGTTGTGGTTCTTAAATGACACGAGGCTTAGCGCAGAACTATAGTAGGTGGCGAACACAATAGATCAACAATGATCGCAGTGTTACAAGGCTCATAAAGACCTTAGATAAGCCCCACACAACAAATAAAAAAATAAAAAAGTATAGCGCCGGTGTTATAATTGGCACTATCGACGATGATCCGTGATATAGTCAGTATCATTGAAACGATTATATAGATCCGATAGGCTACAAAGAGGTTAAGGAGATCTTTCACTAATGCCTGCGCTAAAAATATATTTGGACCTTATATCACAAATATTTATCTTGCTTATCCTTAGCGGAGCTACAATAGATTCACTCTAATACTAAAATATTTTAAATGTGGGACCCTTTCCACCTCGTATTTATACACGTATAAATAAAATCAAACAAACATAATCAATCATGAAGACTATTATGAATCCTGAAAACGTTTTGGCGACCAATATACAGAAGAGCTATGCTAGTTGATCATAGTTCTTCTATTCGATCAGCCTTTTTAAAAAATTGATTCACATCTCTCCGGTTTCTTCAGCCACTGCTTCCTCATTTACTTAGTAAGGCCTTGGAATGCTGTCCCAATGAATGTAAGAAACTCACTCCTGATAGCACTATCTACGTCTCACTACGAGAATTACTATATCGCTAAATATTAATAAATTTTTCCTATTCCTCTATCTCTTCCGCTACTAACTTCCTCTCCTTTCTATGGGCTTTAAGTGATAAACTCTGTTATTGATAAAAATATTATTCGAAATTGTTTTTTTCCCGTGTAGATACTCTTTATTGAGAGCGTTTATGTATCACTGCTAGTAGGTTAGCTGTAAGATATGGCCGCTTGGCAATTAGGTTTTATTTTTTTCTTTTTTTCTTATTGTGCCATAAAAAAATATGTATTGCTAATATTATCATTAATATACGAGCAGTTCACAAATTATGACTTTATCCATTCGTACCTGAATTGTATATAGATAATTTGAAAATATTATTTTAACCTATCAATGTTTTCAATTTCTTAGATGGCTTGATTGAATATGAGAAAAATCTAAAAGATTAATATTAAATGACCAGAATTACACAGCAGGGACTTATAGATAAAGTTATGAGCTTATTATGAAAATGTTTCAAATGATTTCTAGACAGATATGATATTATTCATATGAAAATAATGAGATCTTTTAAATAATTATATATATTGGAAAGCTAAGCCACCAAGGAGAGCACATTAGTTATAATTTAAAAAAACGTTTATTTGAAAAAAAATCGAAATACAAAATAATTCGGTTGTAATCTGATGCTAAAATAGATGTACATTATTTTTGAGTTTATTACGTATCTAAGTATGAAAACCAGAAACTTACATGAATGGAAAGTGGTAATAACAACGGCAGACCGCAGTCAAGGCAATCAGGATTTTTTTTATAAAGACGTGTTTAAGTTTTCCGTCATTATTATGCCTTGCCCAGTTTTTTTGGTTTTCTATTAACAGCATCTTCCGATTAACAAAGATCCTCGAAAACCCTCTCCAGATTGAAAATTAAAAAGGCTGCACAAGAATCAAGAGCAAGGGAAAAAAGGTCACTGTAAAACATTACGCAACGGCTAATTTCGCGAAACAACAGAGACATAAAATAAACAAAAGACAAATTATTCAAGTACCTAGGCGGCATGGGGCGAGCATAATTTGGCAATTTTCTGGTCCTATTATTTCTTATGGCCCGCTGCAATAATTTAGCGGCAACATAGTGCCAACCGTCTGCTATCTACCCTCGCAGACGGCAGCGAAGTAGAGATACCTCACTCCTCGAGGGGAAGCACCCCCAGCCCCCCCTCTCCCACCCCGGGTCATGAGGCCCAACACCCGAAAGCTTTTTACCCCTCCCAGCGTCTTAAGGCGCCCACTATGCTAATATACACTGAGATATGAATTGCGTAAGGGAGTTTACACCCTATATTGTGCCTTAAGTAAGTTATTGCTATTACTTAGAAATTATCTGGTTTGTTATGCTAAATCACGTTTTCACTTTATTATAATATGTGATACTCGCGGGTGTTTTAAGTTACGAATATAGCGCACTATGTATAGGTACCTGTATGTATACATGGTAATGAGCAGTATACATAATATGAAGAGAATGGGATGAATACAATACGCACAATACAATTAACCCTTTGAGGACCATAATCCTTACTCTACCAGTAAGGAAAATTTTGATATATAAAACTATGCGATGTAAATAACATGTACCTATGTCATGTTTTGTGAAAACTGGTTTAAAAGATTTTGTATACATTTAAGGGGAATATGTGTTCGTGGTCCATAAATAGGAAAAGTTAAAACTTTTTCATACTTTTATTTTTTGTTATTTAAAACTCAGTAATCACACGTACTAAAAACGTGTTAAAAATGAAATTAAAAAATCACCAAAAATATTTTATTTATTTATTTAAAATCGAGTTCGTTCGTCATTTCCGATATTTTCGAAAAACAATTAAGCTATATTTTTAAACAGTATTTTTTTGTTACATTTTCTGCTGTCTCAATAACATGGAAAAATTATAATTTACAAATTATTCGTATAATTTAGAAAACGATTTTTGAATTAAAGGTACACAACCCAAAGTCCTAAAAGATCCTGTCCCATGGTCCAGGGTTAATGAATACAATAGACAAAATTTGAACAGCGACTGTACCTACTTAGGTATGTAGGTACAGTCCCTGTTCATATTAATATACTCAACGTGCTTTCCAGCATTATTTTGCATTTTACACAATATTGATAAACTTTACAAATTTTCCTACCGACTGGGAGTATAAAAGTGTACACAATTTAGCGACTCTATTGGTATATGTATCAATTATTTGTGTTTATTGGTTCTCTAGTTACTTATAACCAAAAAACATTGTTATATATGGGCAAATATGACGCAACTGTAATAAAACTCGCTGTTGTCGATAATTGTTATCTTAAGAAAAATAAAAATAAAAAGTTTAAAAAGAACTGAAACATGCGAGTTCTCAGGATTTGAGGATATTTACCATCTTGATGCAACATGATATCTGGGAACGACGATACTGAAAAATTTCAGTTTCATGAGTTTTTTGAAAAATATAAGCATTAATTTTTAAAAGTTTCTAAGTGAATCCCTCGATAAGGAATTGATCATTGCATCGGACATTAAGGCTTTAAACTGACTTCGAAACTTTCAAGCTTCGTAAGCGGTGATGATTCATTATATTGAATGGTTAATTCTCTAGGGCAGCACTTAGCCACATTTTTTTATTTAGGCACTAAATTAATTACAATTAATTAAAACGTGAGAGCGCTCTGAGTGTTACGCTAAATATGCTTTGCCATTAACACCCTTATACCACGACTGCATAAAGATAGTTATTCTGTGCTAGCGCTGCGATAGAACGCTTAGTATGCGCCTGGTGGCCGGCGCGAACGGACGTGGAAACTGCGCTCTGAGGTCTCATGTCGCCTTAAGGACTATATTCCTTCGCGTAATAATAGCGAAATAACATTATGTAATCTTTAATAAACTGTAAGTATCACCCCCTTTCATATTATAGGTATACCTACGACTTACAACAGAGGAAATATTAACAGCAGCAGCTCAGTATAATTACGTGCTCCGCACGTTACTCTCGGTCACCTCTCGGTAATCTGGTTACTGAGGCTATCCTCTACCCTAACTTAACTTTTGTGCAATGCATCAGCTGAAAAAATTATAAAATCAAGAAACTTTCCACAACACAGATGCTATGACGCCGACAGAGTATAAAGCTTGTATTTTAAACAAGTAAAATTATTACATTTGTATTATATCTCCCAATAATTTACCTGATATTTATTAAAAGACCCCTCATTCAATAACTTACACGATTACACATGTCGACTGTCCATTCGTTGATATAATTTTACAGCCAAGTTCTCAAGGCTCGTAATATAAATCATCCATCGGAAAAAGGTAAAAAGCGCTGTTTTTTAGTTTTGTTTTGTTTACTTTTACGGCTTCTACAATAAAAATTTAGGTAGGTACCTGAGAACTGGGGCATTGAATCAAGATTTTTATTGTGTCAAGCTACCGTGTTTCCACTTACCGGCGATTTGCTTTCAGCGCGCGCTCGGTCCGACCGAAAAAGGGCCCCCCTTTTAAAAGAAATAATAAATACATCATAAAGCAATTTCTGGATGGGCCGAAACAATAAATACCCATAAAGCGTCCGCGGGAACACCTGGGGGTTGGCGATGGCTTTTTGCGCTCCGCTTCGGCTACCTTTTTGCATATTTTTTAAGTAAACTTTCTCCGCCGCGGCGGCGCAAATGCGTCATTCCGAATTAGAAAGTTCGCTCTCTGAAGGGAAGCGGAGAGTTTTTTTCTGCTCTTTTTTAACGATATTCATGGAAAGGAAACAAATTTGGCGGGGCCCACCTTTTTCGCAATTTGGTGCGCCTCGCGGGCGGCTGGGGATTTGTAACGGCGGATGAACTTATCTGCGTAATATAAATGTGCATTATGTAAACATCGAGCCGCCTCCGCCCCTCCCCGCGAAGCACGTGATAATTTGCATATGTGGAAATTGAAGCGCTTTTTTCCCGGTGTATCTCCGGGTTCAGCCCCCCGAGCTTTCCGCACGTCGTTTCAACCGCGATACGAAACGGAGATCTATTTTGTTGTTATGGCTACACGTTACACTTTACGTACCTAGCTTACTTTAAGTACATAGCTTAGGTAACTCACAGAATAAACCACTGGAAAAATATACACTTCGTTTATTACCTGAAGGGGTGGTAAAGTGTTCAACGCACTTATCGTTATTTTATTCAAATATACCATATGAATTACTTTTTCATTTGCAATGCACATATTAGTAAATATATATATATATATATATATATATATATATATATATATATATATATATATATATATATATATATATATATATATATATATATATATATATATATATATATATATATATATATATATATATATATATATATATATATATATATATATATATATATATATATATATATATATATATATATATATATATATATATATATATATATATATATATATATATATATATATATATATATATATATATATATATATATATATATATGTATACACATACTCAGGATCTAAGTAACTAGGTATACTTATACATAATGCAAAAATGTCTCCTTGTCCGTCGTCCAATTTAATGAAGGAAGAAATTTATTCTGTAGCACGAGCTCGTAATTTAAGCTGCCGCCTCTTGTGCCTTCACTTTCTCTTGCCTTCTCAATTAGTTACCGCGACTCCCTTTCTTTACAGACTTTGTTATACATTACATTACTGTATTACAAAAAAGGATTACATTTAAATAAGTAAATACAATAAATTGTAGTGACTGGAAAACTATAGTAAGATGGGTTATGAGTGTGCATTTAGTTATCGATTATTTATATAGTCTTTGTTGGAAGTGTACATTTTTTTTAATTTATTGATATTATTTTCATGTAATATTTTTTTTGTCACCATTTTTTGGTCGCCATTAGGTACCTGTTGACATCTAACGAGAACAACTTGAAACAAATTGCACCAGAAACAACCCCAAGAAAGCATCTACGGCATAAAATTGTATCTTTCAAAAATTATATGAAGAGAACTGTTAAAAATAAATTTCTCTCTTTATAGTCGGATGAAAAATAAATTTCTATTTTTATAGACTCAGCGTTTCCAACATAAATTATACACACACTGAAAACTTTTAGACGCCGCTCACTTTTATCTAACTATAGTATCTACTTACATAATGCAAATTGAAGATAAATTTACTAAAGCTATGCATGTGCTACAATTCACACAAATTGTAAGCGACGCAAACTACTTAATTATATTTTAATTTCCACCCCACACTTTTCAGCCTCCGCGACCAGTATCTACTCCCCGCTCCCTGCTCTCCCCATCCTCTTCACACTTTTGGCCCGCAGCCGCGTGAAATTTATCACAATTTATATTCATAGCATACCAACATGGTTCTTGGATTAATACTTGCGTCCCTGTCACTCAGGCGGGCTTGGGCGATAGCGTCCTCTCGCTCGCTCGCGCCGCAATTAAAGTAGGAAGTGGGTCTTTGCGACATTTGCTAGTTTATTTTTGTGCCCCTCTGCGCCATGTTTTTTGTCAAGAAAGGGATTTGGGGACTCTCGCCGTTTGACGCCTTGGGGATTAGAGGCGGAAATACTCCCATCGGGAGGCGCACGCTCTCCCCCTCAAGCTAGTATTAAGTTGAACCCTTATTTCGAGTTGAAAAATCGCTCTTATTTTCGTTCATGGTGGTATACCTAATTCAAGCTTAAAACGATAAGCTTTGAAAGATAATCCTCCCGAAACTCAATATACATTTCATATCGTTTCGTCGATGCTTCGATCCTATAGAAATACCACTTTGGATCTTCACCATTAAAGTACTCGAAAAAGGAGGAATGGACCTCTTCGTTAGACGAAAATTGCTTGATTATAAGCTATTTCTTCAGATTTTTAAAGAGCAAATTGTCGCTGGAGGTCATATATGCATAATATGGAGGGTGGATGAGTACTTTGAGGCCTCAATTTTTAAGTACACACATTGCAGCAAGCGGCTTCCGAACCGGTGCGTTGTCTTACAAAAAGTGCTACAACGGATGACACTACATTTTTTCTCAAGGATGACGTCATGTATTTTTAAATTATATCTGCAAAATAAATGCCAACAAAAAAATAAGATTATCCCAGAAAGCCGATGTCATGATTTTGCATGCACTGGGCTTAGCCATATATTTAAGAGGCGCTCGAATACCACGTATTTGCCACTGCATATTTTTCGGTTTGTTGTCGGAGTTCTAAGTCTCATCACAACAACTATGTCTCATCGCGCATCACAATTCGACGGACCTTTCACTTATCAGGAATCTCATTCACATTTTAGGGACTCAAATTCAACCGATCTTATTGATGACCAATTTTTCATTCAAGATTTATAATTAGCCTTCAGTTGAAGATATTTCGGATCCCGGCAAACTTTTTAATAAACCCATTGTTCTGCATAACGAGATCTTCATTTTTTCGACGTTGTCATGTCCAGTTGCCTCGAACTTTAACCACTACGAATTGTTCATACTGTCAGTTTCTATCAATCTTTAATGGCATGCCCAGAATATCACAGTAGAAATGATAGAGCCTCGATCCGATATTGATTTCGGTCTGTGCTTTACTCTTTTTTGTTAATAATATAACCACCGCACGATACTCCACTTTACTCGTTTTAAAAAATGCTTGACTCGCTATTATCAAATCGAATGTAATATACTTTTGACATGAGAAAATTGCAGCATTTGTGACATTCTGTTTCCAAAATGGGGTAATACTTAAGATTCCAAACAAAAAATCACATCTATTTTAGAGTCAGAGCACCAATTGAATGCGAGTCCGAGAATTTTTCTACCTCTTTGTGTAGCAATCTTATAATAATGGCAAAGTTACCTACAATGTTTTAAAACTTTTAAGCAATTTCAAGTAATAAAGATTAAGCTGTGATATTTTAAGGCGACACAACTTGTATAAACACAAATACCCGCATTGGCTAAAGGGTATGTAAGTATGTAGACGAATGGGTGTGCATAGTGGGTAGAATTTGATCCCGGGATCATTAGAATTTACAGAGGCCACGCCAGGAATGTTAGTTAATGTCACGCAAACTTTAAACACAGTGCCTCGAGTACGAGATGTTATTTGAAAATAAACGCGCCACAGTTGAGACAAGGGTACGCATGCCTCCGATCCCCTTACTTCCTCATCCGCCCCTCCCTCACCCTCCCCCAGCCCCTACGACAAGAAGCACTAATTTAAGGTGGGTCTTAGAATAATTAATGGTGTTCTTAATAGCGTACCGTGGGTGGCGCGCGGCGTGCAAATTATCATTATTCTCGAGTGCGATACAACGAAAAAATGTACGATATCGTATTAGCGTGATACGCCTCCCTTTAAATAGAACCCTTCATTTTTGTTCCCTTAAATGCCATTGTATATTTGAAAAGAGAGAAAGCCTAAATAAACTTTAATAATGAAATATAATTAGGGCTACCTAAAGTAAAATTAATAAATTATACCCAGCATTTTTTAATTAAATTTTATACTTAAGCTTTCATTAACGTCCCATACCTACCCATACTAGAACGGTCATATTTTCTTACGCCTCGCGCACCGTATTCGAATATTATCAACGTGTATCGATATAATATAACAGTATAGTAGTATAATTTATTGAGGATACATCACTAGCAGCCGTAAACATCACCATCAGCCATAAGATTAAATCGATCGTGGGTAATTCTCATTTGCTATATTGCTTCCGAGATTGTATTTGTTTACCAGGAGCTCAGGCATGAACAGGCGATATTTCTCAATTTTTATCATTTCCCATACGGACGATATGGCGGCGGAGCGAGGTGAAATGATCCGCAAGACAAACCGAGGTGATTTGTTCGAGTTGTTGCAAAGAAAAATAAATAGCGAAAATTCTTATCTCGGCGCGATTGCTTCTCCTTCTGCTGGATATTTTTTCGGGGTTTAGCTATATTTACCGCTTGCTTGCCGATGCACTGATACCGAAAGAAACTTTCGCTTTCCACCCTCCTTGGACGTAAATCAATGGGCGTTTACTCAGTGCACGTTACCGCCAGCATACATCTCGGTATTGGCGGAGTATTTCTTAGCTAATACGGCCGTTACTTTGCATATGAGGACGGTAGGCTGCGCAATTCACCTAAGTTGAATTAATTTAGCTAGGAGGGATTCGAGCAATTTGTCTGATTGCCTAATATCTTCTTGGTTTTCGGCGGGGAAAATAGTGTATCAATAAATCTATAACTGAATTACAGAATAAGAAATTTGACCACGCTTAGGGGATAAACGTAATTGGTCTATTTGTTATTCTGACATGTAGGCGGAGTAATATACATAAACTACACATATCTGTACTCGCACGTCTTCCACCATAATGCATTAACTATACATTATTTAAAAGTGCATGAAACACAGGATGTTTTAATACATTTGAAAATTAGTGTACTTAAAAAATTTCAAACTCATTTTGAAATTTTGTAAATTAGATTTTAGTACATTTATTATTTTATTAAGTGAAATTTTACAATTTTTCTTCAATTTCCACAAACATATAGATATATATATATATATATATATATATATATATATATATATATATATATATATATATATATATATATATATATATATATATATATATATATATATATATATATATATATATATATATATATATATATATATATATATATATATATATATATATATATATATATATATATATATATATATATATATATATATATATATATATATATATATATATATATATATATATATATATATATATATATATATATATATATATATATATATATCTACCTTGGGGATGCAAACGCAGCTAGGCAATTCCGGAAAACAAGTCCTTTGCGGTCGTTTGGTCATTTCCAATGGTTAATTTATCCGCGTTAAGCTATTCGGAATCTAATAAAGGCCAAGTTGTGCGAAAGGGCGGGCTCGACCGGGTTCATAATTTAGCCGGGTTCATTTCGGCCATACGTCGACTTCTTTCTCCCAGGGCTAAGGCTAAACGCGAGCGGTACCTATTATAATCCTTCGTAGAAGAAATAGTAAGATTGGCTTCTGCTAGAGATAATTAAAATGTGCCATATTCAACTACGTAGGTTGTACTCAGAAAAAAACTTACAGCAGTTGCAATGTTGAATCAGAGAATACCAGACTAATTGTAATAGGTACATGACTTTAGATAATGTCGGGTATAAAATAATAGTAAATTACCTAACTAGGCATAACACAATTTTACGCAGTGACTATAGCGACCTATTAAATGCGACTCAATGCATTTAATATAAGGTTGCTTTACTCGCCATTGATCGAACTTGATTTTTGAAACATGATCACCTGAGATCAATCAACATGAAGAATAAACAAAAAGAAATTTGTGAAATTTTAATTATATAATATTATATTTTTATATTTTTATATTACTTGCTACATAGGAAATTAGTATACAAACATAAAAAAAACTTGTGATAGGAAAGTTTAAAAAACTTTGACCTAATTAATTCAGATATAGAAAATTTTTTGCCGCTTTTTTGACATCCTTCATATATATGAAAATGAAAAAAAAACACAACAGATTTTTTTTCTTTTGAATCAAAATTAAATCGTCATACATAAATTAATAATATGTAATAATAAGACATGTAAACATCATTCTTAAAAAAACTTGGCTTTACAAGTGAAATAGTGACTTTCAATCCAGTACAATATTTGCTAAGACATGTGCAATATGTACCTACGTGTGATGTTTGTGAAAGGCCATAAGTTTCAGCAAACATATCAAGGCTTTCGTTTCGATTAGATATATTTCACTGGAATCTCTTTTTAGTAATTTTGCGATGGGGAAATTATTTTCTTGTTTGTGTAAAGTACAATCTTCTGCAACTATTCGACTGTAAATAGTTAGTGTGAAGCTTTTATATCAGTATTTACTCCTATGCATATAAGTTTAGGTTCAGGCAAATGCCTCCCAATGTTTTGACCTCGTATGCGGAAATTTTGTGGCGGCTTTTGTTTCTTTTTCCTGTAAACTACTTCGTTTCTACCATTTCTCAATAGTCTAATCAGGTAGCATCAGATATTTGAAAATCATACAAGGGAATTCCTTCGTCGCTACTTGATGATCTATCTCTATCTTGCGTGATGTCTTAAAGATCCGAATCTTCTTCTGTATTTGTATCGTGCTTTTATTTGCAGCTCTGTTTCATCATCAACGTCTCACCTTCTTCCCTGCCAATCACATCGTCATGTGACTCTTCATTTAACCATCTTCTTGAGAAACCTTTATTTTATATTTTCTGCTAATAAAATACTTTTGTAGTGAGAGTGCGGTGACCAGACTGAATGAAATCACCCATGAGTAACGTATAGGTATATTTATGTATTTTTCGAAGAGTTTTAATATTGTAATATTGTAAGTTTAAAAAATATTGAGTGTTTATTCGCTCCACGTGACCAACGGCGGGTTAAGTTGGTAGTAGGTACATCCACCTAAGTTGTACCTCATTGCTATCTTAGCTTACGGGACAAACACAGGGCCCCTAGGGGTAAAAAGAGCAGCTCGCCTGTCCGACATATTGGTCTGTAAGCAGTGTCGTGCGACGCAATGCGCTTATAATAAAGTGTTTTGTTGTGAAATTTTGTACCGTTTTATTATTGCTTTTTTAATGATCATAAATGCGTGTATCTGACATTACTATGATAAATGTATGACTTATATTCGTTTCGCGTTTGGTAGCATTAAGGAATATCATATCGCGAAATAACTCAGACGTGTTAGGTGTTAATCAGATTTGGGGTTAGTTGTTATGGTAGTCCCAGACACGTGTAATACACTCTAGATGTCATCATCTTGTCATCCCGTTATCCACTACGTACTGCTGGCAACAATCGAGGTAAACGATTGACTTTAAATTAGCTTATAATGTACGCCTTAAGTAACTTACCCTACTCTATCATCGTCGTCTTCGCTTTCCTAGAATTTAGGATGTTGGCAAGGACTCATCTATGCCTTTATCAGGCAATGCAGTAATCCCGATCGCACCAAATCTCGGCCCAGGGAGCGAAAGAGACGTACAATATCAAATAGTAAATATCGGAAAGCCATTCGGGGTGATTCTATTAGATTGAGTGAGCGCAAAGTGCCGCTCGGGCCGCCCCGTAACACTCTAAAGGTAAACTCGCCCGTCCGCCCGGCCTCTCTCGCCCCAACTCGCCCTGCCTTTAGGCCGATCGGCGAGATAGTTTTCATACCTTTGAGAATAGAAAATAAAATAGGCTGAGAGTGGATTGATGCCTATACGCAATGGCCTCGATTCAGATTAATTTAAATGATTTGCTCCTTTAACAATTTCGTATTAGATCCTTACCTATATAATTGCTTCTATTACTTTTGAATATTTATTACTTTTGTTTATAAAATACCATTTATTATTAAGAGTAATTTTGTTATTTCAGTGACCATTCTAATAAATTTTGGATAGTTTTTTTAACCTGCTATTATATTTGATATTTTTATTCTTCTTGGCCATTATTTTTTTTGTTTTTTTTTTGTTTCCTTAGTATTGTTTATATTTTTTTGTATTTATGTGTATATCGGAGATAATTTAAAACATGGCTTTAATATCTTTATATATTTTGATTAAATGTGTATGTTGTGCTCTATGTTTTAATAAAATAAAAGAAAAAATAACTATTATTTGAATATATTTTACTACATACCTAGGTACCTACTTATAATTAGATCATTCATATTAAACATTCATTTTAATTGGTATAGGTAAAAATGCTTTTGTACGATGCAGCCTGGAAGGAAGTGGGAAACTGAAAATCTAAAAGACCGAAAGCATTTTTTTTTATTCCCGCATTTTTTATTTTATGTATTTTAGTCATTAATGAGTGTATTTTGCTAACATTGAAATATTTATACACATCAACTAAGTTTCAAGAATCTGTAAAGATTTTAGAAAATAAATTGAAATCGCCTTTCATTCACAAATACCTACCATTTTAAACATGGATTCCATCGAATTGAGAAGTAACATACCTAGAATTACAAAGTAAAATAATGCTTTCGTTTACAAAATTAGGTATTCATTTGTCTTCATATCGAATGTTATCGCTCGGGTACTTTCGTGTGTGCGATCATGTAAAAGTTAAGATAAGGTATTATTTTCGAATGCTCTGCCAGTATAAAGTGGTTTAAAAACGAAATTTTAATTTGTAGCACCCGACGTTGTTGTTTAACATTATAAAAACTTTTAAAAACAAGGTTTTCGCGTGAATTTTGTAGCACGCGACGTTTCGGCGATGTTACAACCGCCATTGTCCAGGGTAGAGGCTTTGCTAGTATTTTCCATTACCTGTAACTTCTTGCGGTCTGGTACAGCAATTAAAACATATGTAGATAATGGCGATTAAACAACCGAGAATGGTAAATCGTATTTGCCAATGCTTGTGCACGACAACGCAAAGCCACATGCTTTACTATAAACAGTTACAATAATAATCTTCATCAGACATCCATCGTACTTGCCAGTGTCGTTTCAGCAGGCTCTTGTCCAAGAGGATGTACAGATGAGGCATTGACCAACACGCTCTAACATGAGAACTGCATAGAGATTAGGGGTAAATATTACAATTGATAAAATGTTGGCTTTTCGTCGTTTACTTGTTAGGTAAATGAGTAATACATTTCTCATAAGGATGACAAATAATAACTCCATTATGTTGCATTATTACATAAAATAAAACCTGTTAGTATTAGATGTATTAAATAGTGTCTAAATAAAATACGGCGCTGATTGTCTGACAAAATAGGGGAAATCAATTCGTCCGACTGGACTTTATTATAATAGGGTCAGGGAATCTGGGATTGCCGCATTGTGAAGACACTCTTTCCGCGAATAACAGTAAAACTCGACTTGGCCTAACCTCCGCCCCGATCGCCCGTAAGATTAGGCCGGGAGGGCTCCTCGTCGGGATTCCGGGATACCACATCGGTAGACGCCGACTAAATGTTCCTGACCGTTGAGAGAGAGAACATAGTTATTATGATTTGAGAACTACGTATAATATTTTGTCGATCTATATGTGAGACCTCGTCGCGCCAAAAATTCAATTTGCGTTTTTTATTGTTATTGGTGTAAAAACGCCCTCCGGATTCGCTGCTTATGTTCCGCGGGCTCAAATTGCTTAGTTTTTTTGTAATTCTCATTTTAGTTTTTTTTTTTTGTAATTCTTACGTGCTTAGTAGTAATTACTCAATACAACTTGCGTTGGACAGTTTTAATCGTTATTACAATAAATTATTATATTTTATAAATTTTTAAATGTCATGAACGTAGTTATTTAGTTCTTTCCATGGCCTGAAAATTTTGCTTTTTGGCGTGTACACACACATGTAATTCTATTTTAAATAAAATAAAATATATTATTTTTAATAAAAACATCATCCCATAAACGGATTTCTTTACAAAACCTACAATGTTTCTTTACATATTTTTTAATATTATACAATTTTATACTGGTTTACCGTATTTTGATAACATTATACGGCATTTTTTATAAACTTCTCTGCCAGAAATTAAGATTGAAGTTTCTTCTTTTAGGCATTTTTCTTCCATTAGGCATATGGAGTTTTTTTATTTTTATTTCGATTTAATGGTTCGTTAATAACAAACTCAGCCAATTGTATCATATTTTAAATGTTGGTAGCATTCGAAATTTGAATTATTTCGATATGTCACCTTCATTTATGTCACGGCTTTGCCGAAGTGATCAATTTGTTAATTTTTGATTTTTTCGCTTCTTTTCGTCTCAATTGGAGGCATTTTTTGTTGCAAAAGGATTAGCTTGATTTTTGAGATATATGGATGAATAGTGATCGTTAGTCGACTGCAAAAGGACCTTTAAACTTACATTGCACCGTCGAAAGTCGTGCACATCCGTAAGTAGGTATATCTCATTCAAATATTAGCATTTCCCGATCCAAGCTGGGATTTCCTTCGCTGCTTTTTAAGTAGCTTTTACTAATTTTATTTTAAATAAAAACATCATCCTATAAACGGATTTCTTTACAAAACTTATCAAATATAAAAATATTATACTGTTTTCTACAATGTTTCTTTACATATTTTTTAATATTATACAATTTTATACTGGTTTACCGTATTTTGATAACATTATACCTACAGCATTTTTTATAAACTTCTCTGCCAGAAATTAAGATTGAAGTTTCTTCTTTCATTTCATTAGGCATATGGAGTTTTTTTATTTTTATTTCGATTTAATGGCTCGTTAATAACAAACATATATATTTATATATATAAATATATATATATATATATATATATATATATATATATATATATATATATATATATATATATATATATATATATATATATATATATATATATATATATATATATATATATATATATATATATATATATATATATATATATATATATATATATATATATATATATATATATATATATATATATATATATATATATATATATATATATATATATATATATATATATATATATATATATATATATATATATATATATATATATATATATATATTTATATATATATATATATATATATATATATATATATATATATATATATATATATATATATATATATATATATATATATATATATATATATATATATATATATAGATATATTTTTGATATTTTAAGGGTGTAAATTTTTTTAAATTATTTTCAATAATTCTCAATATTGAAAATAATTTATATATATATATATATATATATATATATATATATATATATATATATATATATATATATATATATAAATATAATATATTTATATATATATATATATATATACCTATATATATATATATATATATATATATATATATATATATATATATATATATATATATATATATATATATATATATATATATATAAAAATATATATATATATATATATATATAAATATATATATATATATATATATATATAAATATAAATATATATATATATATATATATATATATATATATATATATATATATATATATATATATATATATATATATATATATATATATATATATATATATATATATATATATATATATATATATATATATATATATATATATATATATATATATATTTTTTAAATTATTTTCAATAATATATAAAATTAGATTCATGAAAAGTTACTTATCTGGGGTCCTGGTGGACCAGAAACATTTAAACATTAACTATCGTTTAAATGTTTTTGGTCCACCAGGACCCCAGATAAGTAACTTTTCATGAATCTAATTTTATATATTATTGAAAATAATTTAAAAAAAATTACACCCTTAAAATATCAATATATATATATATATATATATATATATATATATATATATATATATATATATATATATATATATATATATATATATATATATATATATATATATATATATATATATATATATACATACATATATATACATATATATATATATATATATATATATATATATATATATATATATATATATATATATATATATATATATATATATATATATATATATATATATATATATATATATATATATATATATATATATATATATATATATATATATATATATATATATATATATATATATTTATATTTATATATATATATATATATATATATATATATATATATATATATATATATATATATATATATATATATATATATATATATATATATATATATATAAATATATATATATATATATATATATATATATATATATATATATATATATATATATATATATATATATATATATATATATATATATATATATATATATATATATATATATATATATATATATATATATATATATATATATATATATATATATATATATATATATATATATATATATATATATATATATATATATATATATATATATATATATATATATATATATATATATATATATATATATATATATAGGTATATATATGCCATTATATCTGTTACAAGGGAGGAGAAATGATTCTAAGCATTTAGACACACCCGGTATTCCCTAAGCGTATTTCTTACACCCCCTCTTCAAACGAGCCGATCTGCACAGCTGAGGGGCACGTAGGTACAACGAAACAGTAGAGTTGCTTAGCTGATATTCGCGAAAAGGGCGACACGACATAAATTCGCCGACACAATGCGAAATCTATCCCATTTCGAGGGAGGGAAGGAGGCGGGGCGTGGCATTGTTTCCTCTCTCGCAGACATCCGATACAATTAAAATCCGCTTCTTTAATTAAGGGTTGGATGTAAATCATTCGCACGTGGTGCCGCCGATGCGCCGTCCCTCTCGCTCTGCGGCCCGCGCCCGCGCTCTCTCGCTCCGATTCGCATCTCTAGTCGTTTTTCACAGTTACACCGGAATATCTGGCTGCTTGCTAAATTATTCGACCGGCGTGACTTATAACGCTAATGGCTTCTACGCCTTCATTTTAGGGCCGATATGGGGCCCGAAGCGCGAAACTCGATTGCCAAAATGGAAACAATAACGTGAAACATATAAATCGCTAGCAATTTGGCCCTCGGAATATTTGGAAATTGCAGAATACGATAATAGGATCGCTATTAAATTAAAAATATTCCTTCTAAATACGACTGTTCTTTGTGGTTTGGTTCCTAGTGGTTCCTAACAGCTTGGGTGGTGTTGGCCAAACATTATGTTAACCAACATAATCTAGCCTGCTTAAGTCATGCTTTAACTCCCATCTGGTAGCCTCCTCGTAGAGCTGCTTACCCTATTAGGGCCGCTAAATGCTTGTGCCACTGCTGTTACCCTGTAGAGGCGTTCGGGATCAGATGATCGCGGATTCGGGGAAATACCGCCGTTTGCTGCACTATCCGATTTTCTGGGCATTGAATGCCCATCCGGCATCAATAACCAGGGAGTTCTGAAGATGTATGTTTCCTATAACAGCGGAGGGGTAGTTATCGACCTGACGTCTTCAACCCTTGAATCGATCCGTCGGCCACCCGACCATCTTGAGTGACCATGGCGGTCACAGGGCGCCTCAGGTAAAGGCCGCGCAAGTTACTTCGAAACACTGGCCAGACTGGGGGACGGAGAAATCTGGCCAAATCTGGTAATAAGGGAGCGAGGCTGCCCACTGGATTGATTTTCCAGTGCCTCGGGTAAGGCGTTGGCTTCCGACGGGCTAGTGCACCCTGATTATCCCTAAGTCTCTATGATCACTCCAGGTTGAAACAACCATTATATATCGTTATAACCTCCTGGGGTGACGGGTTTGCTCGTCCTAGATGACACCTTGAAATTACTTTGTGATATCTGTATATGTGTTTAATATACCTACTCGTATAAACATATACATCGTGTCTCAGTTTTAAAAGCTAAAATATACATATATCCTACATAGATATATATTTCAAATAAGTATGAAATATGTAATAGATTTTTTTTACAATCTTAGTAGGTATAATAAATTATAAAACTCAACTACATTTAATGCAGACGTCCATTTTTATTGAATTTTAAAAACACATTCAGTAATACTTTTCCCGCCATACACCGTTATTACTGGAATTATTACTCCCGTCCGGTAATAAAATATCACGTGCGAATGTACCCGCCATTATGTGCTGAATTTAATGTATCACGATCAGATTACTGCGCGGCATTTGCGAATAAGTATCGGCGATTCGGTACTTTTTTACGATTTAATCACTTCTTAATTGCGCTAAAAACCATCACCGCACAGCTCGTCTCTTATAATAATAATTCTATCTATAATGCGTTTAATTAATCGGAGCAATTATTAAAAACAGCAGCATGCGATGGAAACTGACATTAATAAATTAATCAATTAACCTTCACGACTTGAGTCTAATTGGCAAGTTAAACGTTTCTTTGGATGCATATAATACGGACCGGTGGCATAGTGGCTAGGTCGCCTCATCTTATATTATTAGGTTCCGGGTTGGATTACCGACTGGGTAACCATTTACCTTTGGTATAAAATTAACGGAATAGCATTTTAAGCAAAATTGCAAGACACACACTAACACTCTTGCTACATGCAGACATACATAGATACCTATATAGTAACTCTGGACGTGGCCGTAGATGATTGAGTGTAGGCTCACGGCCTCAGAGTTCTATTATTTTGTCCTGGCACCTCAACATATACAGAGAGTAGAGAAACACGATATGAAGATTTGAACAGTTTTAGTAAATGTTAATTTAGAGAGATAACTTACCAGTAGAGACGATATGACAAAAGTGATCGAAGTGACCGAAGTGAATTAATTTATTACATTAAGCTCTTTGTATACTCGTAAACCGTGTGAACTAATTCAGATAGTGGGTCTAATTTACGTCAGTAAAATACTGCTAAATATGAAAGACGCGAATTGAATGATTCTTTGAATTATATTAGTCATTTCTGTGTGAACACAAAATTGCATTTTATACTGATAATTATACATTGTCATTCTTTGCATCGTTGCTGTCACTACACATATAAACACTTCACAGTAGGGTTCCCTGAAAAAAATATAACGCTGTAATACACGGAAATACGCATGTTTCAAAAGAGATTACGTATATAACGTGTACTGCGGTAAGTACGTATGTTTCATCATGACGCGTATCTAACGGTGAAGTTACCATGTCACGGGCATGGTAAATACACCGCGCATTCATTACAGCGCACAACGAGATCTTGCTTTTACCATGACAGCATATTATTACATACGTAAAGTTATAGTCAGTTACAAAAATCATATTCAAGCAACATTATACTTTTATTTGTGTATTGCCCGTACGGAGCATGGTAAAACATACAATTGAGTAATAGAGTTTCAACAAAATTCATTGCAATTCAACAAACTTACGATTGAAACTTTTATATTCTGTATAAAACCGTAATAATAAAACGACATTGTATCAAGAAATCCAGTATTTTTCTCCGTTTGTTTGTAAGAGATTGTTGTATGATGATGAAACCGCCCATTGCGAAATTTCGCAATAAAACTAGAAACCAACAAACCAACAAAACGGTTCATATTTGATCTTATTTGAAAGCCGAATATTTGCCGTAATTATTGAGAATATTAATTCCCATTTATATAATTAAAGGCCAGTATTCATTGTCACCGAGGGCGTTAATCATTAACTCCATTAGCATTAATACAGTCGGCATTCGCGATGCGTTGTTCGAAAATCGGCCGACGTTGTGTTTTCGACACAATAAACAACAATAAACGGATTACGAGCTGATACACGGTTATTTCGGCGCGCGAGAACCAATAATCCAAATATCGAGTAATACCGCAAATTATTTCCCAAGATATGTTTCAGCTCGTTTGGCATATTCATTGATGCGATTTTAATTAGGAATAACTTTATTTGACCGCACGCGCGGATAAAATCGCATCTTGTGTAAACGCCGGCGGTTGCCCGTATGAGATGATAAAATAATTAGGTATTCATTGCGGCAAGTAATCGTAATTTAATTGAAACTGTTAATTATGAGATTGCGTTTCTTAGCATCCTAGGATGTAGTTTCTATTACAAGATAAAATATATAAGAAACCAGGCTTTTCCGATTGATGAAAACTTCTCTTGGAATCCTCAAGTTTGAGGTCAGTCGTAAAGTCAGTTGCAAGCCTCCATTCTTTTAGATGAGTGCAGAATTTCCTAGATTTTTGTATTAAACGCGAAATGGCACAATCTTTTATTTTACCAATTCACTACGCTTTTGTGGCTTACCTGGACGCGAATGAGAAGCTACTCAACAAACTGAAAAGGATTCAGAACGCGTGTGTTCGATTTGTGTATTTTTTACAGAAGTTTGATCACATATTGACATTTCGTAGGAAAATGGAGTGTCTCCCTATTAGACGATGTCGGGATTTACACATACCTACTCAGCATACTCTATCGTGTACTCTATTCAAATATGCCTTTTTATTTGTATAATCTCTTCTCTTTATCGCATGGCATTCCATTACGATATCAGAAAAACCTATTACTGGCTATACCTTAGCATTCATGTCCAAGTCATTTGCAGAGCAAGCGGCATGAATATGGAACTCTGTGCCTTTGCCCGCGAGACAACTTAAAAACCCGATCGGGCTTGAAAAATCTACTAAGAGATATTTACTTAATATAAAAAATTCATTTGCAGTACAGTGCATTGAGATAATTTGAAAATCTGACCGGGTTTTTAAAATCTACTAAGAGATCTTTACTAAATACAATATAAATACCTCCCCCTCTCCACCCGTCTCCTAGCGTGTATCTACCTATATCCCATTACTCCTTTCAATATTGAGTTGACATAGGTTATTAGTTTTTCTCTTATTTTCATTATTATGTTTATTATGTAACTGAACCTACTCATTTATTATGACCACTACTTTACAAAATCCCACTTGTTATATATTAATTTTCCTAAATTTAGTCACTATTATTAAGATATTGCCACTTGGCAATATGCCCACTATGATGTACTCTATTGTGTGTGTAATAAGGTTTTTATTCAAACAAACAAAATATAGCGACGTCATTGACGATTTTCTATGTAAAATGATTCTATTCCGCTCTGTAGTTAATTTTAACCGACCGTGTGAAAGAATTACGTATTATTAAAGAGCGCGTTTTGTGATCAGCAAATCTGTGGGCGAGTCTACCAAAGATAAGATCATGGGCGGCGTATGTCGGTGGTGTACAATGTTATACTCATTTCACGCTCGCTTGACGTTTTCGTTTATATGCCTTATCTAACTGGCTGCTCCTCGTGATTGTGAGCTTTGGCGGTACCTGATTATAAGAAAAAATATGTTAATCGTAAGTATACATATATACACGGCCTCCGTGGCATAGTGGTTAGGTCGCCTGATCTAACATTGTAAGGTTTGGGGTTAGATTTCTAGTTGGGTCTCCATTTTCCGTTGGGATAAAATTAAGGGAATTGCGATTTCAATTCCGTCGATTGAATGCAATAACAAGACAAACTTTTAACATACCTGTTACATGCATATATAGATACATATAAAGACTTCATAGTAGGGTTGGTTGTAAGAGATTGTCGTATGATAATATATCTGCCCATTTTGAAATTTCCAATAAAGTTTAGTAACAAACAAATATAAAAATACTTAGTGATAATTTAATATTTTAATAATTTATTATTTAAATACCCAAGTGCTTATGCAAAAACTATCTTAAATTAGAGAAAAGATTAGTGAGATTATGCAATCAAGAAAAAATATTGTTTTTGTAGGTAGGTACTGAATTTTTTCTTGGTAAAAACGTTTGTGTTTATTGAGAGAATTTGAATTACATGAGATTACTATACCTTAAACATTGAGTTGGAAAATACCCTTTTTGCGTAGGCTTTACTGAGGGACAAACTATTCAATATTCGCCAACCAACCAAAATGGTAGATTTATTATTTTTTGTTTATTTATCAGTTACATATATATTCAAATACACGAGCACAGAATAAATACAATTTACAACCCATAAAATACCGCTATATGCTTCTAAATGTAGGCATACATCTGTATAAGCTAAGGATATATTGCCCGGCTTGCTAGGCACTCCTGTGATAAGGCGAGCTCACCCTGAGTGCCAAGGATGTTGTAAAAAAAAACAAAATTTGATATATATTAACTAAATATTTTAATCGTAATTCTTATCATACATATGCGATACCGCCCTTTTGCCGTACCGACGAGGCCGCTGTGCGCATTCATACTAACTTCGCTTTTATTAAACTTTTCCTATAAAATTAATTTTCAACTCCGTTTATTTTCAAGTCTGTTTTTTTGCAAGAAAATGTTAAGCAAATATTATTATTTATACTCTGTTTTTTTTAAAAAACTATTGATTATACCTACTAGATAATTTTATAAAGTATACTTTTTTCCTTACATCTGACCTCAGGTAATGTTTTAAAAATTAAAGGCAGTCTTTGCAGGATAAGGGTTTATAAATATCGTTGGAAGTTATCGCTGAGTATATTGTAGAATATACATATATCTTATTATTCGAAGCTGAAATTTTGTAACTCGGTCCACGGGGCTGTTAGAGCGGGGGTTGCCAGCGGGAGGGTCGACCGCGATCGTAGACACATTCTGTAAGCTACGGCCTACAGTTGTAGCCGTAAATAGACGCCACGTGTCGGCGACTCTAAATAACGTCCACCTCCGAAACAAACCGACGCACCGCACACAAAACATTACTTTCGGGACGCGACTGCGAATTACGCGAGGTAGGCATACGCAGCCAGAGACACCAGCTGCTGATAGCGCTAACTGCGAAACAACGTCACCAGTAAACTAACACACTAGCCGAGAATTTAGTGGCGGGGCGGCGAAATTGACAGTCGGTAAAGCTTATCCATCGTATGGTAATTTTGTGTCGCAATAGGTCCGAGATAGGTTGATACGGACGATACGTTCGAAGGGTGATTTATGAAATAGATGAAACATAAGCCATATATTTGGTTTTCGTAGTGTGATTTTCATTTCAACTTGATTATATAATAATAAAATCCTTTGTGTGATAAAAGCAATCGTTCAGTTTATTGCAATAAATATCTTACTCCCATTAGGTTTAGATAATGGGAAAACATGTTTTGCTGTAAAAATAAAATAAAACTACTATTAAAATCACTTATAAAGGCAGCTCGTATCAAACATATCTAACATTAAAATCAGGCAGATAATGAAACATAAATTATATGTTTTAATAGCAATAAATCTATAATGGCACAAGGAAACTGGTGGAGGGGAGGGGGGCGAAAAAATATAGCGCTTGTTAAAGTGTTCTTTGACCCCGCGTTTGAATCAATACAAACTAGGTGCTGTACTTACTACATGTGTGTGTAAGTCATTCCAGAGAGAGGCTCTATGTACGGAGAAGAAGTACGAGTAGAAATCACTACTGTGACCAGTGAACAATAGCAACTAGGGCTGTTAACAACAACGGGCGAAACCGTCACCTCAGGAAGTTTTAATGATATTCGATCATTCTGTCTCCCTTAAGGTGGGCGTAAAAGACTTGGAATGAAAACAATCCACTGTCTAGTTCGCCCGTAAGAACCCAACGCCTTACCGCGAAACACCGGGTTTCAATTTGCGGAACGACACTTGCTCCCTTACTTACAGTTACAGTCAAATTTCTCCGGCCTCCCGTTTGGTTACAGATTCGAGTTCGCTTGCGCGGTCCTCTCCCTTGTGCAGCGGTTAGTCGGTGTCCCGAATCTATCGCGGACCACGACGTTCTTTGCCCTTCTGCTCACCAGGCATCGGGTAGACGAATGGTCGTTTCAAGAGCGGCTGCCACAAGCTAAACAACCGCCCCCGCTCTATAAGCAACAAAGCCGTTTCCAGTTTCCCCCAGCTATCTGTCGAAGTGCACAGTCGATAGGCTGACGCCTCACGGTGCGCAAAACGTCCAGGAGCGCCCGAACTACGATTCCTAGGGGAGTCCTGACCGGGCTCGCACTTCTGCATGTAGGCCGCCAGATGGGTGTTGACCCGTGCGTTTGACGGACCCTACACATGGGTCTTAGTAGCCAAACAGCAACAGGGTTCATTAGCTCTCGAAAAATAATGACCCAGTCAGAAATAGAACCCGAAGCGCCCCCCTTCCTTTCCCCTAAGATTGTAAAGAGCATATCGAGGACTCATCGTATCTCTTTTGTGTCTCTCAGTGAAGTCTTCCAAGTAATAACCAAATAAGGATAATGCAGACATTTTGCAGCACATATGATTTTAATATGTTATTTTAATTTGCATAATATAATAATCGTACGTCGTCGCCGAGATAGCCGGGCGGGCAGCCTCGTTGCGAGCAGCGCCAGGGTGGACAGTGGCTAGGGCGGGCGGCGGAGCAATATGCGCGAGCGCCGCCGATAAATAATCGTACGTTCATTTGGCCGCGATGTTTAATCTGTCGAGCGCGGTCCCTGCAGACACGCTCGCTGCCTATCGGAAAATGTACGTGTGAATTAAATTGGGGCGAGGCCAATTTTCACTACTGGGTATATCTTAAAAAGCGTGCATGCGGGCAATTGGAAATTTTGGAACAGTTGGGTGCTGGCTGGGGCAGTGGCGCTATTTCCAAGGAGTAGGGGAAGGGCGCTTGTTGCAAGGTCGTTCCATCATATTTTTGCAATCTTCTTAGGATGTAGCTTAAATATGAATTGCTTAAGAAATTATGGTTTCATGATATGTTTGCTATTATCATTGCCTTAGGATTATGTACCTAACTTATTATGAATTGCTTAAGAAATTATAGATTTATTTATTTTTATTTTTCGAAAAACTTACAGCGTTTTATACTTAATGCTAACACATATTATATGAATCTAAGGCCAAATAAAAGTTATCACAATTAAACTAAATCTTTTGTTACAGCCTTTTGTTAGGGGGAAAGGGATAGGGAAGCCACACTTTGAGTTATGTAGATGTATTTAAGATATATGATAATATATAACATACATACATATATACATACATACACGTGCACAAATAATAAATTAATATTAATAACACCATAAGGTAATAACAAAATGTAAATTTATATAATACACATCACAATGTATTTATAATATTAATATAGGTACATATAAACTTTTATGGAAAATATTATGCTGGCTAGAAAGCATTACGTGTAGTAACCATTACCACAGCCTACGTACCTAATGGACGAAGAAATACCAATCAAACCCGAAGGTCGTTTATCGTATTTATAATTTCTTCAAATCAAGTATTCGAAGATAAATTAAAATTATTCAAACATTGAAAGTTTAGGTTATATGATCGAAGTGCTCTACAAGAATACATATTTTGACCATAATTGATATTGACTCTCGATAGATAAAATAAATCGCGATATAAATATTTTTGCAATTATGATTGCCTTAAGATTATGTTACTTAAATATGAACATCGCGAATTCTAAAAGACACATCGCGACTTCTTAAGCCATGTGGCATCAACAACACTTCCAAATACACAGGTTTTTAAACATTATATGCTTGATTAAGTCGCTCCATCCTGTACAATTTCTACAGATAACGAATTCGTGATATTATCGAGGCGGCGGCGGCGGTATCCGGAGTCTATAGGTGAGCGCGGAGCCGGACTCTTCGTATGATCACGTATGTCGACGATACAATGAATGTGCGGGAAGCACAACGGATGGACTGGTTAATTTACCCCCGGTGTGTTATGAATTCGGTGTACGCCATCGGTACCTCATTACCCCGAGGGCTCGATACATACATACCGTACTGTATACAGTAGTACATTCCATCGTGCCGTGCATGCCCGCCACGGCGGGTTAATTAACAGTAAACTCCGGCATACGCGATTCGGTCCGGAATCAGGGTATACACTGATCTGGCTCGGGCCGCTAAAAAGATACTGAATAACTATTTTAACTCCTTAACGAAATACGCGTAAAATCTGTTTTTATCTTCCCGGCCTACCATCGGACAAGGAGGAAAATTATTGAGAAAGAGCTAAAAAAAATTGTTATGAAGACAGAAATATCCATTTTGACCCTGAGATACTCATATCCACCCTGAGATGATTAAAACCATATCCAATTTGAAGTCTGGCTGTGTGTCTGTGTGTCTGTGTGAGTGTCTGTGTGTGTATATTCCTCAACGATAGCGCCCCAACGCCTAACCTGATTAGGCTGAAATTTGGTATGCTGCTATAGCAAGAGATTGAGAGAGAGATTGTTTAAATCGATCCACCAGGAAGCACACTCTAGTCATATTGGGCCGAATCACATTTTAGTTAGAATATCTAATATACAAGCTACTTTAAAAATATTGGGATTACGTCATATTATTATATTATATACAAATAATAACACCGAGGCGCCCGAGGCCAAGAAATAAACCGCGCCGCCAAAGCCGTCGGTAACGGAACCCAAATAGGTTCATCCGCTGGCCTAGAGAGGGCGCTCTTCGATTTTAATTATGAAATTAATATTTAGATTCAATCAGTCCTTGGCTGCTTCCCGGGAATGAGGTGACAACACCGATTTTTTAATCGAGTGCGGGACGCTCGCTTCATTTTTGTAGATTAAAATACCTAAATGTCGTTTAATATTGTACATTATTTAATGTATTGTTTTTCTTTTGTTTCTAGGTAAGCACACGAGTCAGCAACACGATATTCGCATGGGATGGAGTGGTGCACTGTGAGTAATAAGACTGTTCACGATATTCATAAACCGATTGCATGCAACGCGCCCCGGGAGTCGAACGCGGGCACGCGGGAAAAACGACTTCACGCAACCTGGCGCGCGCAGCCGCCCCACTGGAAGCGATTTAAATAAACGTGTGGGAGTTGGTGGAAGGGGGGGGGGGGGGGGTTTGAAATAGCTTGGGGGCGAGTTTTCTTTCGGCGCACGACACGGGAAAAATGTACGGTTATTTCAGTCGTTTTCCTCCTCGCCACTTTTCTCTGGAAAATTATTGCCCACCTTTACGATCTGATTGCTTCTGATATATATTCTCGGGGAAGTAAAGGAGGGAGGAGGGAGGGGGGTGGTGGAATCATCTTTGCTTAGCGCCATTTTGGGGGATGTAACTATGCACCATAACGAAAATCATGTCTCATTCTATTGCACATTTTTATGTAACTTTTATATGGTTTGATTACATGCGTTTTAAGCATGAATTCCGGGTGCAATTCAACTTTGTATATACCTAAGACACGTAAGTGATATTAGGTTTATGAATAATCTGTTTGTTTTAAATGAAACAAATCTCTCTTAATAAATTAGAAAAAAATATATTTTTTTTCATTTTGAATTGGAAAAGTCAGATAGAGTCTTTTCATACGAAATAATCGAAAATATTGGTATCAATTTTTTTTAATGTACTGCAAACAAATTGATGGTTCTTCAGATTATTTGTATTACATTACATTACATTACATTTATGTTGTGTCCAATTGGCGGCAATTTGTGTTTTAAGTACATAGTTAGTCTCATTACTACTTTAATCTTTACTTAACATACATATGTTATAAATATATATATATATAGTATCTAAAAAACTTTGAAACCTACTAAAAGTTATTCCTCGTAAAATCTTATTACAAAATTTAAGGCTTATATCATAAAATAGTTAATAATTCTAACGGCTACCTGCTAGATGCCACTGAACACAATAATTAAAATAGTCACTTAAAAGTTGAATAATCAAAGCAGAAGTCTAACAATTTAAATACATTCGAATACATACGTAGTAAAAACTGTAGGTTCATAGTAACATACAAAGTAGTAAGTAAAGTGTTAAATAATCAAACGAAAGCTAAATCTTACTTTTAAATACTAAACGTACAAATATAATTATCATTCAAATTGTTACAATATTGGCAAAGTTTGTTTGTTTATACTCTTTATTGTGAAAATGTCACAATGGGCGGGTTTATTGTCATATGCCAATCTCTTATAACTAACCCTACTATGACGTGTTATATGTATGTGTGCTTGTAACATATCTGTAAGTGTGTGTCTTGTTATTGCATTCGATCGACAGAATTGAAAATGCAATGCAATTCTGGTACGGAAAAACGGAAAATGGTGACTGAATCGAACCCGAACCCGTAAGCAAAGTAGGTAAGTCTATAGAACGCGATGCACCTGCCACTAAGGTCACTTGCAGTCGATTTATTTGCGACTGCGATATGCGAATAAGTGTAGGTGTAGTCTGCCGACAGCAGTGAGTTTATAGGACGTGATGCACGTACCACTAAGGGCTTGCAGTAGCTTCATATGCGAGGACGGTACAGCTTTCAGTGTTGAATGCCACCATGTCCTTACGAAATGCTCGGATATTGGCAGTGGCTCTTGGAGTTGACAGCTTCTTTTAGGTAGATGGGTATATCAAGCCACAGTACCATTCGATTCAATGCATTTGTACCTATAGGATCACTAAAAAGGGAATCTGCATGAAGGCACTGGACAGTAACGCACTCCTCCACCCAAGTTAACTATCAAACTTGACGTCGCTAGCCCACTACACGACGACGGTTTGCCTGCGAAGTGTAGCAATCATGGAATTCCATCCCGCTGAAAAAAGTTTTATAAAAAAACAATAGGAGTTGTTGGGGAGAGGGGGAGGGGGGGGGGTGGTTGGCGTGCTGCGTTATCGCGAAATTTCAGGCAGCTTTTTCTCCGGGGCGCTTTCCCAAGCGCGCCCCATGCCTCCATGCGCCAGCGACATAACTCTAATATTATATACGACCGCGGCTTTCTACAGCCTGCACGCAGAATGCGATATATCGCTGGTCGAGCGATGCAATGGAAAAATAAGCCTATTCTTTACACCGCACTTGATGTGTACAATAACAATAGTCATCATAGTCATTTTCTCCTCAAAATCATACAAGTGAAACAATACGATGCAAAATAGAAGCCTCGCAATGTAAATTCAATAATAACACAATCCACCAAAAAATACTCCGGTAAATATCAAATAAGAATGTATAGTGGCGTTATTGCAGAAAGACCCTTGATTTAAGGCCCCTGGTAATCAAAATACTAACTCGCTCAAACAAATGTGTTTAGAACAATCCGTCAACCACTGGAACAACACGCCAAGGTTGAATCATTCCAAAGCGCTAATTAAGGCTTACGACCGTAAGACGGCCCGTGAGGCCTTATCGCTAAATAGGAACAATCTACTCATACTGGTGAGGGAGCTCACGGGGCATTGTTGCCTGAACAAACACATGTTCAACCTCAAGCTCAGAGACACAAAAATGTGCAGGTTCTGTCAAGGAGCAGAGGAAACCCCCCAGCACCTCATGTGGGAGTAAGGCCCGCTGATGCGTAAAAGATACACCCACTTGGGTGGTCATTACCTCCAACCTGAGGAGGTAAAACAATCTGGCGCCAAAATCCTGCTGCGGTTCTTAAATGACACGAGGCTTAGCGCAGAACTATAGTAAGTGGCGAACACAATAGATCAGCAATGGTCGCAGTGTTACAAGGCTCATAAAGACCTTATAAAAGCCCCACTCAACAAATAAAAAAATAAAAAAATCTTTCTTCTAATATAGCAAGCAATTAATGTGAATTGTATTGTGGAATAAAATTCGTCCTCACTCACACAAATCGATGTTTGTTTAGTCAATGATATCAGTCAATTTAGCTATGAAACATTAAGGCGCTAAACTAGTATTTAATTTTCTATATATCTAAATAGGATAAATAACACAATTTAACTCACTTAAACAACCGGATTTCAAACTTTTATTAGTCGATTGTAACGGTAAATAAAATTTACCGCGTCATAAAAGCCATAAACGGACAGTTTTTTATTAATTTTCAGGCGTTACTACGCCACTGAAAGCCGTCGCTATTGAGCCATTTGAGCCATTAAAAGTGATCACTCAATAGCCGCTGTGGTATGTCATAAAGTGAACGCGGCCCACGCATAATCGTAAATATGACTCTGTCTCCGGACCGCTTATAATCACGGGTGAGTGGAGTTGCTGGACTAGTGTGTGCTGATATTCGTACAGTAGCGTCGACGTAATAACTATTAGCTTTGGATAAATAATGATGTACGAACGTGTATGAAGTAGAAGTAGACATTGTTTAATAAGGCATTAATAAATAAAATATTTCTATTTAACTTATAAAACTCTATATTTTCTGTGAATGCATGTATTGGTCTTCAATGTTCACAACCAAGCCTCAGTTTGAACACATAAATATATTTTTTTTAATTTAAGGATTCTGCTAAATATTTAAAAAAAAAATGTTTTTATATAAAATATCTTTTAGGCACAAATCCCATAAAACTGATCCCTCTAAATATTATTAAAAAAAATTCTAAATTTAAAAAAAATCTTAGAATTGTTTTTAATTTCGCTGACTGAAACAATTAAAATATATCTATGAAAAATTGCCTAATTACTAGATACAACTGTATTTTTTTTGAGTACATTCATTATGCTTCAATATTCATGCACAAGCCCCAGCAATGTGGAATCATAAATATTTTATACTGTAAGGCAACATCAAACGCTTACTTTACAGGAAAGGAAACATTTTTTTTAGGAATGCAGTAAAATAATTTTATTGCCTATATATTAAATATCTTTTAGATACAGATCCCGGAATAAAACTGACTTCTTTAAATATTACTATTTCAAGCAATTTTTAAATTTTACTGATTAA